>CANTUT010000472.1:5000-82500 GCA_947687605.1 Reutealis trisperma
TATCGTTTTCATAAGTTTTTCATTTTTTTTCAATCTACTATTTGATTTTTATAAAACGAACCATGAGAAATCCATATGGGCTTGTATATTTATTGTTATTTTTGATGTGTCATTTGGTTAGGTGTTTTGTTTGAAGAAGAAATAGATTTTTAGCCATAAACACAACTCTTTCTTCGCACATCTACTAAAGGTGAACCCTAAAATCTAAAAATTAGAATTTTCATGCAGTTGCATAAGAGGATTGGTTTGAATCATATTTCTATATATTGTAATGATCGAAAAGTACAGAAAGCAAGAGAATCCATGGTTTTCACCTTAAAATCTAAAGTTGGAAATTTCATGCATATATTCCATAAGGGGGGTGCCAATTCCTATATGGTTGTGTTCTAAAATGAATTTTGTTATGTTTACATAAAAAATATTGATTTAAACTATGTGTTTATATATTATTGTAATGATCGGAAAGGGTGAAAAGCAAGATAATCAATGATTTTTCCATAAAGGGAGGTTCAGCCTATGATGGGATTTTGGTCCCAATGCCTATATTTTTTGTATGATATATTTTAATGATTGTTGTCATATGTATATGAATGATATATGACTTAATTGCATGTTGGTTGAAGGAGTAACTCTAGACAAAGCCTATAGAAATTCAACCTACCTAGGGTTTCTTAATGCTAACTACTATGTTGTGATTAATATGTGTATATGATTAAATGGCATGTGTATTAGGCCTTATGATGTGTTAATTATGGATTAATTACCTTAAATTGACTATGATATTGATTGTATAATTTGGTCAAAAGGGATAAACATGATACTTTCAAAATTACTTGCTAAGTTGAGGTATATGAAAATTATTAAACATGATAAGTTGGAAGTGAAATTGAATTGATAACTAAGATAATGATTTATTGTGTTTGGCTATAGAAAAGTCTTGGCATGAGTTATTATGTGTTTTCTTGTGAGCCTAAAAGGCTAAGTGTGTAAGACTAAAAAGTCAATTTGTTATGTGTAAGTGATGAGTTCACCTCTAAGTACAATTCCAAGTATATGTGAATGTTATATGTGCATGGAGTAGTTATAGGATAGGATAGCATGATGATTAAGCAAATGCTAAGTATTGAATTGTAATGCATGTTAGAGCTTGAGGATTATTAAAAGTTAAAGGGCTACAAGCACTAAGAGCTAAGGAACCACAAGGTGAGTAAATATTATGTTCATGTTACAAGTACAAGTTATCATGATATGTAAAACCTTTGAGATTCTTAAAACCCAAGTTCTTTTCTATTTTCACTTATAATTATATGAATTCTTTGTTAAGCTTGAGTTGCCAAAGGACAATTGGTTTGAAACTATTATTGGCCATTCATTGACAAGAAAGAACTTTTGTGATTGTTGCCTTACCGTATATTCTTTCTCCGTATATTCTTTCTGGAACCACATTATTGTTTATCTGTTGTTCAATAAGCTAAACATCTATTGCTACTATGTTATATGTGATTGCATTATTCAATGCTATTGTTATAAGTGATTGCCATTAGCTCTAGCTATGGTATCTATGAACTGTTTATGAAGAAATCCTCTTGTTGATGCAGGAAATCATTGATACCTATGCACATGGTCTTAACCCAATAGATAGGGGTAGTATATCCACCTCAACTAGAAGGTGCGGTTCTAGTAGTTGAGCCTAATAAGTTTCATGCTTCTTTACATGCTTCTTTACAAGTTATAAGTTGGGAGTTGGAATTTGATGTGATGCCACCTCTCCCTTGAGTAAATGAGCTAATAGCCATCAACTCTATAAGTTACAAGTTACAAGTTGATTTTTATGAGCCTTACTAAATTGCAAACCATGAATTTATGAATTATGAACTCTTATAAAGGGATATGTGTTATTGTTCAAGTTGTATTGTTTACTCATTGAGATCATCTATCTCACCCCTTTTCCTTATGTGGTTCTAGGTGAGCATTATGAGGAGGCAAAGTGATAGCTCAAGCAATCTACTCTGCTTGGGGAATTTCCTTATCTAAGTTATTAGCATACTATAATATGAAGAGTCTTTTTAGATGCTCCGGGAGTTTCATTTTTGGAATATCATTTATTTGATAATTTATTTGGAGTCTTAAATGTTCCTTTCTTATGGATTGTATTTAAAGTATTTTAAAATTATTCTTTTGCTAGTTAAAGTTTTCTTTATTATTGGATGTTTAAGCTAATGCATGAGGCTTTGGTACGATCCTAGAAAGTGTTTATATATGCATGAGTGGGTTCTATAGGAGTGGGTGACCTTATGTCTCCCCATGTTCTAAGACCATCATATCTCTAAAATTGGGATGTGACAATGTTGGTATCAGAGTTGTAGTTTTTAGTCTAGTTTAGACTTGTTTGTTTATTGGATTGATTAAGTATAATCCTAAAGCATAGGAATTTTTTTTGTCATGTCACTTGCAGTCTATCAATAGTATAGTTCCATAAAGTCCTACTAGACTGTAGTACTCCTTGTTATTTTTTATGTGTGCCTTACGATTCTTTTATCAGATGACCAAGAAGAGTACCCCTACTGGAGGATCTTGACCTAAAGCACCTCGTGTGACATGCAAGAGGACCTAGCTAAAGATGTTTGAGAAGATCATGTGTGATTCAGCATAAGAGAAAGAAGACTCCTGATGAGGAGGATCCTAAGGAGCACCTAAACTATGACTGGGTTCATTGCAAGATTCAAAAATTAAGAGTGACTGCTTGGACCTGATGGAAGAAAATTGACATCTTAGGTCCTTAGTGCATACTTTAAGGGAAGATGTGGAGCAGCTTAAGACCAGAGATGTTGAGCAGATGGGAGACCATGCACTTAGAGATTCCTGCTACTCATCATCTAAGACTCTGTCTTCGATGGGTCACATGTCGGATAAAGATTTTCTTTGCTATAAATGTTGAGGCTTTAGTCATATTGCAGTTGATTTCCCTCTTATCGATTATTCACCTGAGCACCCCTAGAGACTACCTAACATTCACCTTGATGAGGGGCACAGTTGAGACTTGAGCTGGTAGTTGATAACTATTGGCTTAGTGGCATAGGACTCATATGATACTAATAATATTATTTGATTGCTTAGCGACTTAGTATGGATTGATTCCCCTTATTGCCTATGAGATGATTGAATTTTATATGATGAGGGAATTCTTCATGCCATAAGATATATGCTACATGATTATGACATATGATATATGCTAGGGTATATGATATGTGATATGTGACATGTGCCTTGTGATGTGATATGATAAGTACTTATGTTAAATGCATGGTAAATATGATAGTTGATAGTGGGGTGATATGGAAGGGACTTAGCACTAAATTCCTTATCATTATAGTAGACTGCCTCCTAAGAAGAAGTTTTACATAGCTGCCCAACCTATTAGGGCTAGTGAGGATGCGATATTAGACACTACTTCAAATGCTACCTCTACACCAATGAGATCAAAAGAAAGGTCAAACTCAAAAGTGCTGACCATAGGCTCTAGTGAGCAAACCTCTTCACAAGAGGTGCAAGCTATACGTGAGAAGATAAGGGAATTACGTAAAGAATTGGATGAGTAGTGAGCTCAAAGGTGGGAAGTGCCACCAACACAAGAGGAAAATGGAGTTCTACCTCCTACAATAGTGACACTTATACAAAGGGAAAGGAAGCGGCTACCTAATGAGGGGATGACTATCCTGGATTTCAAGAAGCTACAGCCACCTACCTTCTACGGTGAGGAGGGTGATGACCCTTATGAATTTTTGGATGAGATGGATAAGCTAGTCTGTCAGTTGTCATGCTTTGATGCTTTAGTGATTGAGTTGGTAGGACTTTAACTTAAGAAGGAGGCATAGTACTGGTACGAAAGAAATATTAAAGAATGACTATATGGAGCAGACCCATCTACATGGGTGGAGTTTAACCAAGAAATGATGGATCAGTTCTTGCCTAAAGGTGAAAGGCAAGATAGGACACTGTAGTTCAAACAACTAAAGCAGAAACTCATAATGTTAGTGTTGGAATATACTAAGAAGTTTAATCAACTTAATAGGTTCGCTGTCAACATCATTCCTACTAAAGCTAGTCGCATCAACCGCTTCCTAAGAGGACTGGTTACACCTCTATTCAACTCCTTGGCAGCAATCGAGTTCTTGACTTTGGCCAAACTGATAGATAAGGCCAAGATAGTGGAAAAGAGATATAAGGCTAAGAGAGCCAAATGAGCGAAATGTGATTAGAAGGGTAGGCATAAGAGCAAGGGACATGGAGACCAGCATAAGGGAGGAGGAGGTCCGAGAAAGGAACTTTCGCCAATGACTTCAACACCTGGACAGTGAAATGGTCAAGCTAAGCAGAATTTCTCCATTTATGGCCAGTGTGGCAAGAAACATCCTGGAGTCTGCCAAAGAGTCTCTAGTGCATGCCTGAAGTGTGGAAAAATGGGTCACTTCATCAAGGACTGCCCCTAGGCAAGGAATCTAGGAAATGTGACCTCGGCACATCCACCATCTAAGCCATTCCCATCTCAAGGGCAAAGAGCCAAGAACAAGGGGCCAACTGCTGGAAATGCACTGGCGATAGACAATAAGGGCAAAGGTCATGTCTTCTAATTGAATCAGCAAAAGGCCTATGTGTCGCATACTGCCATCATAGGTATCATTCCTATCCAAACTTCTAGGGCAAGATGCTTCATTAATTTTGGTGCTACGCATTTATTTGTATCTCCATGCTTTGCTAAGAGTCTTGGTAAAACTAAAGAATTAATGTTGAACCCTTAGTAGTGTCGACCAAGGTAATGGAAGTGAAATATGTATTTAAGGACTATGAGGTAGCCATTGATGGACGAAAACTTCCTGTGGAATTGTTAGAACTTGATGTGCTAGAATTTGATGTAATCTTAGGAATGGATTGCCTATATGAACATGAAGCTCGTATCAACTGTAGAGAAAAGTTAGTAGAGTTTTAAACTAAGGATGGGGAGGAGTTTGTGTATCAAAGAGATAGGAATGAGAACCCTCTGAATTTGATATCAGCCTTGGGAGCAAGAAGTATGTTAAGGAAAGGGTGCCAAGCATACCTAGCTCACACAGTTAATAGTGACAAAGAGGTTACTGTGCAAGGCAAGAGCATGCTAGTAGTGGATGAATTCATAGACATCTTTCCAAAAGATCTACCTAGAATACCACCAGATCATGAAATTGAGTTCAATATTAAGCTGTTACCAGGCATGCAGCCTATATCAACACTACCATATCGTATGGCATCGGCAGAGTTAAAAGAACTAAAGACAGCTTCACAATCTACTTAACAAGGGTTTCATATGATCAAGTGCTGTTCATGAAAAAGAAAGATAGCTCGTTCCATATATGTATCGATTATCGCCAGCTTAACAAGGTCACTGTGAAGAACAAGTATCCTTTGCCAAAGATAGATGATCTTTTTGATCAATTGCAAGGATCTGGTTAATTTTCTAAGATTGATTTGAGGTCTAGCTATCATCAACTAAAGATCCATGGAGAAGACATCTGCAAGACTGCTTTCCATACGAGATATGGTCACTATGAGTTCACAGTTCTACCATTTGGTCTGATGATTGCTTTGACTATTTTATAGACTTGATGAACCGAGTGTTCAAGCCATTTCTCGACAAGTTCATGATCATTTTCATTGATGACATATTGCTTTACTCTAAGAGTAAAGAGCATGAAGAACATCTGAGGATTATGTTGCAGATGCTACGTGATAACCAGCTTTATACGAAGTTATCTAAGTGTGAGTTTTGGATGGAGTCTGTTAACTTTTTTAGTCATATGGTAAGTAAAGTAGGAATTCAAGTTGATCCAAGAAAGTATAAGCAGTAGCCAATTGGCCATGACCCACAACAGTTTATGAAGTTTGGAGTTTCTTAGGTGTGGCCGGTTATTATCGCAGATTTGTACAAGACTTTTCTAGGATAGTAGCACCATTGACCAAGTTGACTAGAAAACAAGTTAAGTTTAATTGGGAGGAGTCCTATGAAGAGAGTTTCCAAAAGCTTAAGAATTACTTGATATTGGCTCAGGTTCTAGCTTTACCCAAAGGTGAAAAAGGGTTCACAGTCTACTGCGATACCTCAAGAATAGGACTTGGATGCATCCTGATGCAAAATGGTAAAGTCATCGCCTATGCATCACGACAACTCAAGAAGCATGAATTAAATTACCCTACTCATGACTTGGAATTAGCTACAGTAGTATTGACCCTAAAGATCTGGGGACACTATATGTATAAAACAAAGTGTGAGATCTATATGGATCATAAGAGTCTTCAGTATATCTTGAGCCAAAGAGACCTCAACCTAAGGCAAAGGAGATGGGTTGAATTGCTTAAGGATTACGATTGTCAAATTCTCTACCATCCCAAAAAGGCAAACATTGTAGTGGATGCTTTGAGCCAGAAGTCGATGGGAAGCCTAGCCTATGTGACCATACACAAAAGGCTGATTATGAAGGAGTTAAAAGGATTGTTTAGTCAGGGCTTGAGGCTAAACATTGGAGAATTGCAAGCTTTAATAGCACGTTTTCAAATGAAGTCAAAGCTAGTAGAGGAGATAAATGCTTCACAAGATAAGGACCTACACTTGGTTAAGTTAAAGGATGAGATTAAGGAAGGAAATAACTTTGAATTGGAAGTAGTTGATGGGATACTATAGTGTGGAAGAGAGTAAGTGTGCCTGATGTGAATGGATGAAGGGAAAAGATATTAAAGGAAGCACATTAGACACCTTACTGTGTTCATCCTAGAACTACCAAGATGTATCATGGTGTGAGAGCTAATTGTTGGTGGCCTGGACTAAAGAAGGATGTAGCTAAGTATATGGCATCATGCTTAACTTGTCAACAAGTCAAGTATGAGCATCAACGACCCTAGGCATGAGATCATTATTCAAGTTGTATTGTTTACTCATTGAGATCATTTATCTCATCCCTTTTCCTTGTGTGGTTCCAAGGGAGTATTATGAGAAGGCAAGGTGATAGGTTAAGTAATCTACTCCACTTAGGGAGTTTCCTTGTCCAAGTTATTAGCATATTGTGATATGAAGAGTCTTTTTAGATGCTACAAGAGTTTCATTTTTGGAATATCATTTATGTGATAATTTATTTAGAGTCTTAAATTTTCTTTTCATTTATGGATTGTATTTAAAGTATTTTAAAATTATTATTCTGCCAGTTAAAGTTTTCTTTATTATTGGATATTTAAGTTAATGTATGAGGTTTTGGTACAATCCTAAGCAATGTTTATATGTACATGAGTGGGTTCTATGGGGCATGGGTGACCTTATGTCTCCCTATATTTTAGGACCGTCATATCTTTAAAATTGAGATGTGACACTCTCTAACTTAGAAATTGACTTCCTTTTCCATGTGTGAAGTCATGGAAGTAGCAAAAAAGGGCTAGTATGTATAATTTAAAGATTTTGCTTCATCCTCCATTTTATTATCAATGGATCTCTTGGTTATTTAGATTAGTTTGACTAGTTTGGTCAATTTAAAAGTTGCTTGGGCATATAAGTCTCATAAAATCCTTTATAGGTTTATCAAATCAACCACAACAATAGCACATAGTGCTTGTGGATTTGTCAATGATCTGAGTACATCCAAAGGTGTATGGGTGTTTATGGAATTTGGTGGAAGTGGTGGTGATGGGGAATGGTGAGTGCGGTGTTTTAAAATTTGATTATGATGTGAATTATTTCCTCAATCCATTGAATTTCAAAAAAAAAAGTCTAGTGAAAGCAGAGAAGAAATCTCATACTCACTAAACCAAATTATACCAGATGAACTAAAATATTCAATAGAGCACTTGTAAGGTAATAAGAAAGATGCTCTAGTAGCGAGTCTCCAACAATCAAGTCAATAAGGGAGATGAGGTGAAAGAAAAAGAAAAATTGATTAGATGAGGTGAGATGATCTTACTACAATTTAAATTTAAAAAAGCCTTTTATATTGTTATGGAGAGAATTTGATCCCTACTTTTGTAGGATATATGAAATAATGGAGATGGCTAGTAGTTTTGCAAAATTAAGAAGATAATCCTAAGATTTATGGGG
The DNA here is from genome assembly GCA_947687605.1 of Reutealis trisperma. NCBI lineage: Eukaryota > Viridiplantae > Streptophyta > Magnoliopsida > Malpighiales > Euphorbiaceae > Reutealis > Reutealis trisperma. Next base: position 13,111 of record CANTUT010000472.1, read on the forward strand.
TTATGGGATTCTGGTTTGTCTTGTCTTATAGTAATCGTTTGATATGAGATCTTGATTTAGTATGGTTAAGATAATTTCACCCCATGTATCCTAATATTTACTAATTTGGTATCAATGAGTATTAATATTATTTTGATTATTGTTGTTTAATATTATTGATTTTCCTTATTAGTTATTTTCTTTAATTCTTATTAGTAGGGAGCTCAGTGAGTAATGCGACTAACGCCAACCACCTTAGGCCCTCAGTATAAAGGCCTTTTATATATATATATATATATATATATATATATATATATATATAAAGTATTTTTACAAAATAAAATAGAGAAAAAGATTAAAATATTGTAAATATAACTTAATAAAAAACCCATAAAATAGAAACATCCTAAAAATTAATTTACAAAATTGAAATCTAAAGTAAAAAAATAAAAATAGTAATCTAGAAACTACCACTAACAATAACTATATTTTAATTATTCTAATTAACTATATTTTTATTATTATATTTTTTTTTTATTTTTGGCCAGATTCGGAGTTATTACTCAATTAGTGCTATATTTTTCTACCTTTTTTTAATTATTTTTTGTACTTTTATAGCATAAAAAAGTGGAATTTTTTTCTATGATTTGGCTTTCATTCTAATGTTAATAAAATAAAAATTGCTTATAAATAAAATGATTTAATTTAAACTTATATATTTATATTGTATTTTTTTATTTTAAAATCCTAATTTTATAATCTTACCTATGTATATATATATATATATATATGAAAATTAATTGTTCAATAGTACACGTTCTAAAATTGGTAGAGGTGAGCAAAACCGAACTAAAACTGAAAATTTAAACCAAACCAACTAGTTTGGTCTATTTAATATATCAGTTTCGCTTTAAATATAGTAAATCAAATAAAATTTCTGTTTTGTTCAGTTCAGTTTTATGCTAAATTCGGCTTGGCTCATTTAAAAAAAATAAAAATTTTCAATTTTCAATTTTTTTGTTCAATTTTAAATCGAATAGACTATTTTTTCACCCTTAAAAATTGAGACCAAATAACGTCCCTTCTTTTACTTGAGTTTTCGCTGGACTCATGCACTTGCCAAGGTACGACGACTTGTGCAAAGCTTGGTCATCGCCTATTCTTTTCTACTTTTCTCTGCTTTATTTTGTTCCTTTTATTTTCTTACTATTAACTTTCTTTTTTGAAATATACCGTTGTGAGGCCTCACCCGAGTACCGGTCCGATCCGCCGAGGGATCGAAATACTCTTGGGAAGAAACTCCACGATTAGAACTCGCTGTGAGTTCAAAAAATTGATTTTTGTATTTTGAAGGTTGAAAAGTGAGTCTCCACTTTAATTTATTTATTTTAATTGGGAAAATTAAAGAAAACCCAACATGATTGACTCCAAAATAATTTGGTTTATCCCAAAGGAAAAGTGCACCAATCCACGAGTGACCAAGGAGGGCTCGGGGATCAGGTTTTGGTAATTACACAATTTAAGAAAATATTATTTTCTTTAGCTTGGCTTGAAATGCAAAATAACTCTTGAAAAGGATTTTTGTGTATGCATGAACAGGAATATAATGATGAATGAACATATATATATATATATATATATATATATATATATATATATATATATATATATATATATATATATATATATATATATATATATATATATATATATATATATATATATGATGTGATGGAATGACAATAATAAATAAATAGGCTAGATAAATCCTACTTAATTATTACAACATCAAAACAAATGAAATAAAGGGGATCTTTCCTCTAGCCCTTATGGGTACTAGGAAAAGCACAAATTTCTCAAAATAAACCAAAAATAAAATCACAAGTAAAGGATCAATGCAAATAAAATCCAAGCAAAAAAAAAAAAAAAAGAAAACAATATTGATAAAAAGATTTTGGAGTTGATGCCCTTCAGAATGGCAGCCTGCGTATCCTATTGAATAGGAATCAAACCCCACGCAGTTCTCTCTTCTTGCAAAGGAGCGGTTTTAAAAATGTGTTGGTTTGCTTATTAACTTAATTCTGATCCTTAAATTAATAAGTTATTTAGATCTTTTCAGTTTTAGACCTAAAGAAAATTCTAGATCTGAATTTAGAATTTTAAAATGGGAAAGGGATTATACCTTCACTTTTCTCGGCTTTCGTATAAATGAAACTAGTTTTGCTCCGGATCTCAACTCCACCTTGAATTCAAAGGAAGCTTGGAATCTGGATCTAGAAGCGGCAAATATGTGAGTATAAGAACGAAAGTATGCTTCGAAATTGCTCCGATCGCTTTGAAATGCTCTAGAATGCTTTAGAATCTCTTGACAATCGTTGGAAGTCATCCAAAACTGTGCCAAATGAGGCTGGAGGAGGCTCCTATTTATAGAGCTGATAGAGGAGGTGCCGGCGGTACGGATGGCGGTATCAGTGCGGTGCCGGCGGCAGGGGCGGCATGGCTGACGCGTCGGCTGTCCGGCGTGCCGCCATACTGGCGACATGATTTTCATGCCACACCGACGGCATGGCTTTCTTTAGGCGGCATGGCCTTTTTCCAGCGGCACGGCATGCGTGCCGCCTCCTAGGCAGCACGAAAATCGTGCCTCCCAACGCCACTCGCGCTGCTCAATCTGTTTCTGTCCGTTTCGGGCCTGTTTCAGCTCCGATTTGAGCTCTGCTTGATTCTATGGGTTCGTGACTGAAAAGCAGTCGACTGGAGGAGAAAAGATTCAGAAAATTTATTTTTCTACCGGGCGCTGCCCTGCACCCTGCAAGGGGCGCTGCCCCCTTGACGCCTGCCCGCTAACCGACTAGCGGGACCGCCGTATGCGTAGCGCCCTATTCTCAATAGGTGTCAAACTGCAGTCGGATCAGGAGGTGCAAATTTGAGGGTTCACAACCGTGTTCCCTTATTTTTTCAGGTTTTATTTTTAAAATTAGTACTATTAGTTGTCAACTTATTATTGTTCACTAGAACATGTTGACCAGAAGTCAACGTAGAAATTATCATAAATCTAATTTAATTTAATTTAATTTTTCTAACCTTTTAATTTCTATTATTGTTTTATTAAATAATTATTAGGTCAATAAAACCTAATCAAATTTTAATTCTAACTTAACCAAAAATTATTGTTTAGGAAATTCTAACTCATAACTCTAAAACAATATTATTTTTGAGAATTTCTTTTTAACGGTAAGATAATATCATGAATCAATTTTTATATACTATATTAAATTTATCTTTCTAAGGTGATGTTTGATAAAATTAAAAATTAATGCTGAATTTTAAGTAATAAATAAAATAAGTGATGTAATTTTTAAATTGTAAAAATATTTAAAAACTTAATACTTTTTGTATTCAATATAAATTTTAAGTTAAAAATTTTAACTTACTATTTTAAGTGATTTTTGACTTAATTGAGATTTTTAAAATGTAATTATCAAATGAATTTAAAATGATTAAGTGCTAAAAAGTTTAATTTTAAGTGTTGAAATGTGTTATCAAATATCATCTAGCTTATTCAAAAATAAATCATTTATACACAAATTAAAAAATTTATAAATAAAAAATCATTTTTAATCTATCCTCAAAAATCAAATTCTATAACAACGATTTGAGATATTCTCTTTTTATATCCCCATTAGAGATGACAATAAGTAGGATAGTATGATACCCTTATCATACCTAAAGAGATACATGTTTATCCAAATGGGTATAGATAGACATATACCTCTTTAGGTATGGTCGTACTTTGATAAGCGCATGAGTCCAACGAAAACTCAAGAAAAAGAAAGGACATTATTTGGTCCCAATTTTTAAGGGTGAGAAAATGGTCGTCTCGATTCAAAACTGAACCAAAAAATTAAAAATTCAAATTTTTTATTTTTTTTAATTGAGCCGAATCAAATTTAGCATAAAACTGAATCGAACAAAATTGAAATTTTATTTGATTTACTATATTAAAAGCCAAACTAATATATTAAATAGACCGAGCTAGTCGGTTTGGTTCAATTTTTCAGTTTTAGTTCGATTTTACTCACCTCTAACAATTTTAGACCATGTTGGTGTTACTATTGAACAATTAATTTTCACACACACACACACACACACGTACACACACACACACACACACACACACACACATATATATATATATATAATTTTATTCAGTTTACTATATTTAAAGCCAAAATGATATATTAAATAGACCGAACTAGTCAATTTGGTTAAATTTTTCAGTTTTAGTTCGATTTTGCTCACCTCTACCAATTTTAGACCGTGTTGGTGTTACCATATATATATATATATATATATATATATACACATACATATATATAGATACACACACACACATATATATATATATATATAGAGAGAGAGAGAGAGAGAGAGAAAGAGAGAGATACACACATATATATACATATATGTATATGTATATATACATATGTATATGTAGATTTATACATATGTATATATATATATATATATATATATATATATATATATATATATATATATATATAGATACACACACACACACATATATATGTGTATATATATATATATGTGTGTGTGTATGAAAATTAACTGTTCAATAGTAACACCAACACGGTTTGAAATTGGTAGACTGAACTAAAACTAAAAAATTGAACCAAACCGATTAGTTTGGTCTATTTAATATATCAGTTTGGCTTTAAATATAGTAATTCGAATAAAATTTCAGTTTTGTTCGGTTCAATTTTATACTAAATTTGGTTCGGCTTAATTAAGAAAAAATAAAAAAATTGAATTTTTAATTTTTTTGTTCAATTTTAAATCAAACCGACCATTTTCTCACCCTTAAAAATTGGAACCAAATAACGTCCTTTCTTTTTCTTGAGTTTTCGTTGGACTCATGCGCTTGCCTAGGTGCAACGGCTTGCGAAAAGCTTTGTCATTGCCTATTCTTTTTTGCTTTTCTCTACTTTGTTTTGTTCCTTTTATTTTCTTGTTATTATTTTTTTTTTGAAATATACCGTGCTCCCTTATTTTTTCGGGTTTTATTTTTAAAATTAGTACCATTATTTGTCAACTTATTATTGTTCACTAGAACATGTTGACCCGAAGTCAGCGTAGAAATTATGATAAATATAATTTAATTTGATTTTTCTAACCTTTTAATTTTCTATTATTGTTTTATTAAAAAATTATTAGGTCAATAAAACCCAGTCAAATTATAATTCTAATGTCACCAAAAATTATTATTTAGGAAATTCTAACTCGTAACTCTATAACAATATTATTTTTGAGAATTTCTTTTTAACGGTAAGATAATATCATGAATCAACTTTATATACCATATTAAATTCATCTTTTCAAAGTGGTGTTTGGTAAAATTAAAAATTATGTGCTGAATTTTAAGTAATAAATAAAATAAGTGATGTAATTTTTAAATTGTAAGAATATTTTAAAACTTAATACTATATTTAAAAACTTAATACTTCTTGCATTCAATATAAATTTTAAGTTAAAAATTTGAACTTACTATTTTAAATGGTTTTTGACTTAATTGAGACTTTTAAAACGTAATTATCAAATGAATTTAAAACGATTAAGTGCTAAAAATTTTAATTTTAAGTACTGAAATGTGTTATCATACACCACCTAACTTATTTAAAAATAAATCATTTATACACATTAAAAAATTAATAAAAAAAATATTTTTAGTATATCACCAAAAATCAAATTCTATAACAATGATTTGAGATTTTCCCTTTTTATATCTCCATTAGGGATGATAATAGGTAGGGTATGGGTATGATAGTATAATATCCTTATCATACCTAAAAAGATACATGTCTATCTATACCCATTTGGATAATGAATTTCAAACTGATCCCTTTTTTAGGCTTTTCCATTTTTTTTATGAGATTTACTTGTTCTTCTTTCATAGAAATAATATGTTCTTCTCTTGTAGAAGTATTTTGTTCTTGTATTATAGTCTTTGAGTTTATTTTCATGATTTTAGATTTGTTATTGATATTCAAACAATCAGACTTATTCAAAAATATAAAGATTCTCAATTTGTGCATTAATAGTCACCAAACAAAGCATACTTTTTTTTTTTTTTTACCGAGTTGCTAGTTCTAATATTTTATCAATATGATTGAAGAATATTGAAAGAAATTCAAACTTTTTTATTGTACTTTTTGTTGTACTTTATAATTTTTTCAATTATTTTTAATTATAAATGAAGACTCATGATATTTCCTATGGCAGCCACCATTATGTTATTCTTCAGAATTTTTATAGAAAAATTCTTCAAAAATATTCTCTCAACCGAAATTCATAAAATGCCTTCAAATCTTGCGATTTCGTGACCATTTTCATAAGTTTTTCTCTTCTTTCAATCTACGATTTGATTTTTATGAAACTAATCAGGAGAAAACTATTTTGGGCTGTGTATTTACTATTTTGCTTTTGGTTAAATTTGTCCTAGGTGATTATTTTGAAGGAGAAACTAATTTTTGACAAAAAACACAACTCTTTTTTCGCACATCCACCAAAGGTGAACCCTAAAACTCAAAATTGAAATTTTCATGCAATTATATAAGGGGTGCTGCCAATTTGCATATTGAAGTGTCTTAAACTAATTTTTGATGCATTTAGGTGAAAAATATTGATTTAAATAATATTTTTGTATATTACTGTAATGATCAGAAAGTACGAAAAGCAAGAGAATTCATGGTTTTCACCCTAAAACCTAAAGTTGAAAAATTTTCATGCATATAATACAAAGGGGTGCTGATTCCTACATCATGGTGTTCTAAAATGATTTTTGTCATGTTTACATGAAAAATATTGATTTAAGTCATTTTTTTGCATATTACTGTAATGAATGAAAAGCGTGAAAAGTAAGAGAGTTCATGTTTTCCATGAAAGTATGTGTTCTACTTGTATTGGAATTTTGATCCCAATGTCTATAATTTTTGTATGATATATTTTAATGATTATTGACATGTGTATATGAGTGATAAATGATTTAATTGCATGTTGGTTGAAGGAATAAAAGCTCGAGACAATATAACCTACCTAGGGTTTCTTAATCCTACTATTATGTTATGATGAACATATGCATATGATTAAGTGGCATGTCAATTAGGCCTTATGATGTGTTAATTGCGGATTAATGACTCTAAATTGACTATGGGATTGATTGTATGATTTGGTCAAAAGAGATAAGTATGACTCTTTAAGGTTACTTGTTAAGTTAATATATATTGAAAGAGTTAAGTGTAATAAGTTGAATGTTAAATTGAATTGATATTAAGATTATGATACCTTGTGTTTGACTTTAGAAAAGTCTTAGTATGAGTTATTATGTGTTTTCATGTTAGCTTAAGAAGGCTAAGTGTGCAAGACTTTAAAAGTCAATATGGTATGTGCAAGCGATGAGTGCACTTTTAAGTGCAACTCTAAGTTTATATGAATGTTATACGTGCATAGGATAGTTATGGGATAGGATAGCCTAATGTTAAGCAAATGCTAAGTATTGAATTATATTGTATATTAAAGCTTGAGGATTATTAGAAGTTTAAGGGCTACAACAATTTGGAGCTAAGGAACCACAAGGTGAGTAAATATTATGTTCATGTTACAAGTATGAGTTACAATGATATGTAAACCTTTGAGATTCTTGAAACCCAAGTTCCTTTCTATGTTCAATTATAATTATATGATTTCTTTGTTAAGCTTAGGTTGCCAAAGGACAATTGGTCTGAAACTATTATTGTTTATTCAATGATAAGTAAGAACCTTTGTAATTATTGCCTTACCTTATTTTTTTTTCCAGAACCACACTATTGTTTATCTTTTGTTCAATAAACTAAACTTTTATTGCTACCATTTTACATGTGATTTTATTCTTCAATGTTATTATTACCTCTCTCTTGTGTTACGAGTGAACAGCAGCCTTCACTCTGTATGTTATGAGTTATGAGTGAACACGACAATAGCCTTTGCTTTATATGTTATGAGTTACAAGTGAACACGACAACAACCTTCACTCTATATGTTATGAGTTATGAGTGAACATGGCAGTAGCCTTCACTCTATATGTTTTGAGTTACGAGTGAACATGGCAACAACTTTCACTCTATATGTTATAAGTTATGAGTGACTACGGCAGTAGCCTTTACTCTATATATTGTGAGTTATAAGTATGATTTCTGTGAAACTTGCTAAATTGCAAACTATGAACCATGATATATGATCCTTTTCTAAAGGATATGTGTTATTGTATAAGCCATATTGTTTACTCATTGAGATCATTTATTTCACTGCTTTTCCTTGTGGGGTTTCAGGTAAGCAGCATAAGGAGGCAAGGTGATAGCTCAAGCAAATCTACTCTGCTTGGGGGATTTCTTTGTCCAAATCTATTATCGTATTATGATATGAAGAGTCCCTCTTAGATGCTTCAAAAGTTTTATTTTGGAATATTATTCATTTCATAAATTATTTGGAGTTTCAAATGTCTTATGGATTGTATTTAAAGTATTTTAAAACTATTCTTCCACTAGTTAAAGTTTTTTTTATTAGGATATTTAAGTTAATGTATGAGGTTTTAGTACGATTCTAGGTAGTGTTTCTAAGTGCAAGAGTGGGTTCTATAGGCATAGGTGACCTTATATCTCCCCATGTTCTAAGACTGTCATATCTCCAAAATTGGGATGTGACAAAGATGGTATTAGAGCTGTAGCTTTTAAGTCTAGTTAGACTTGTCTCTTTATTGGGTTAGTTAAGTGTAATCCTAGAGCATATGAATTTTTCTGTCATATCACTTGCAGTCTATTGCTAGTATATTTTGCAAAATCCTAATAAGTTAGAGTACTATAATAATCCACACCTACCCTAGGAATTTTCATGATCAATTACTTGAATTTAGAGTTATTGTGGCAAAATGTGTGTTTTTATGAAAATTTATGTGTTATGCGATTGATGAGTATGTGGCATGTTAAATTAGTTCTAATATGCATAATATAAAATTATGGTTTTTCCTTTATAAAAGGTTTTATTAAGTTAATGTATGGGGTTCGATATGATCATAGGCAATTTTTGCATATGTATGAGTGGGTTCTATGGGTGTGGGTGACCTTATGTCTCCCCATGTTCTAAAACTATCATGTCTTTAAAATTGAGATGTGACAAAGGTGATATTAGAGTTGTAGTTTTAAAAGTCTAGTTTAGACTTGTCTATGTATTAGGTTAAGTGAGTATAATCCTGGAGCATAGGAATTTTCTTGTCATGTCATTTACAGTCTATCACTAGCATAGTTCTATGAAAATCCTAATAGGTTTTAGTAATCCTTGTTATTGTTTGCTTGCCTTATGATTCTTTTGATAGATGACCAAGAAGATTACCTATGTTTAAGCACCATGACCCAGAGCACCCCATGTGACCTGTAAGAGGACTTAGCCGAGAGATGTTTGAGAAGGTCGTGCTTGTGATCCACCTCAAGAAAAAGAAAACTCCTGCGATGTGAATGATGTTAATTGATTGCCTAGCGATTTAATATGCATTGATTTGTTTTATTGCTTATGGCATGACTGACTTATATATAATAGGGAAACTCATGATGCTATAAGAATATATGTTACATTATTATGATATATGATATATGCTATGTGATAAGTGATATGTGATAGATGCTATGTGATATATGCTATCCGATATGTGATATAAGATATGATATGATATGATGTGTAGTCATGTAAGATGCATGGTTAGTATGATATGATAATGGGGTTAGATGGGTTAGAAGGGAGTTAGCACTAAATTCCCTTATCGTGATAGCAAAATGCCTCCCAAGGAGAAGGTTTGCACAGTTGTTCAACCTATTAGGGCTAGTGAGGATGCCATCTCAGACACTTCATCAAATGCTGCCTCTACACCTGTAAGGTCAAGAGAAAGATCCAATTCAGGGGCACCAACTAATGGCTTTAATGAGCAAGCCTTTTCACAAGAGGTTTACGTTATACACGAGGAAATAAGAGACTTGCATAAGGAATTGGATGAGCCGAGAGCTCAAAGGCGGGAAGTGCCACCAACACAAGGAGGAAATGGAGTTCCACCACCTGCGGTAGTGACACCTACTCGAAGGGAGAGGAGTGGCTACTTGATGAAGGGATGACTGTTTTAGAGTTCAAGAGGCTTCAGCCACCTACCTTCTATGGTGAGGAGTGTGATGACCCACATGAATTCTTAGATGAGATGGATAAGCTAGTCCGTTGACTGTTCTACTCTAATGCTAGAGTGATTGAGTTGGTAGGACTTCAACTCAAGAAAGAGGCATGGTATTGGTATGAGAAAAACATTAAGGAACAACTTTATGGAGCTAACCGACTTACGTGGGTAGAGTTTAAGCAAGAAGTGATGGACTAGTTCTTGCTTGAAGATGAAAGGCAAGATAGAGCACTATAATTTGAGCAGCTAAAGTAGGAGCTTGGAATGTCGAAATTGGATTATGCTAAAGAGTTTAACTGAATTAGCAGATTTGCTGTTAGCATTATGCCTACTGAAACTAGTCGTGTCAACCACTTCTTGAGAGGATTGATAACACTTCTGTTCAACTCATTGGCGGCGACTAAATTCTCGACCTTAGCTAAGCTTATAGATAAGGCCAAGATAATGGAAAAGAGATATAAGGCCGAGAGGGCTGAACGTATGGAATGTGAGCAAAAGGGGAAGCATGAGAATAAGGGACATGAAGACCATCATAGGGGAGGAAGAGGTCTAGTGAAGGAATTATCGCCAACAACTTCAATACCTGAACAACGTAATGGTCAACCAAAGCAAGGTTTCCCCACTTATGACAAGTGTGGCAAGAAGCATCTTGGAGCTTATTGGAAAGTCTTTGGCATATGTTTGAGATGTGGTCAGATGGGCCACTTTAGGAAAGATTGCCCACATAAGGGAAATTTAGAAAATATGACCTCAGAAACTCCACCACCTAGACCGTTCAAACCTTAAGGGCAGGAGCATCCCCAGCTTGTGAGAATAAATAAGTAAGAATTTAAAATTTGAGGAAAAAAATTTCTTTTAAAGGGGGGAGAATGTAACAACCCACATCTACCCTAAAAGTTTTCGTGACAAATTTATTGAATTTAGGGTTATTGTGACAAATTATATGACTATATGAAAATTTATGTGTGACATGATTTATGAGTTTGGGATATGTTAAATTAATTTTAATATGCCTAATATGAATTATTATTGTGAAATAAATGGTTTAAATAAAATGCATTAGCATCAAATAATTTATTTTTTGTAAAATGAATTTTCATGTAAAAAGATGATTTTTAAGCATCAAATAATTTTATGAGTATTTTTAAAATAAATGTTTTAGGGAAAATTTTAATGAAAATAATTAATAAGAAAAATATTTTTATTTTAATTACCCATAATCAGCCTCTAATTTAAATAAAAATCCCAAATACCTAAAAACCTACTACCAAAAACCCTCATAACCTAACTCATTCATGGTATTAGTGGAAATTGCCCAAAACCCTACCTTTAAATACCCAATTTTTGGCCAACCCTTCATTCCAGCAGCCATCACTCTTTATTTCATTATTTTGGTAGAAAAATTCTCCCAAAATCATTCTCTCTATCGAAATTCACAAAACACCTTGAACTTTGCGATTTTTTTACCGTATTCATAAGTTTTTCTTTCCTTTCAATTTCTTATACGATTTCTATGAAATAAATTATGAGAAAATTATTTTGAACTGAATGCTTACTGATTTTTACTGATAAAATTTGGCCTAGGTGATTTCTCAAGAAAAAAATTAATTTTTCTACCAAAAACACCAACCTCTCTATGCGATTTCTCTAAAGGTGAATCCTGTAAGTAAAAATTGAATTTTCATGCATAAACATTACCAGGGGGTGATTCTTACATAATTCTATTCTAAAATGATTTTTGATGTGTTTAGATGAAAAATATTAGATTAAATCATATTTCTGTATATTACTGTAATAACCGAAAAGTTTCAGAAAATAAGGAAATTCAAGGTTTTCATTCTAGAACTTGAAAGTTGGAAAATTCTATGGTTATATAAACATGTGGCTACCAATTTGTGTATAATGGAGTTCTAAACTGATTTTTGTTTTATTTGGATGAAAAATAATGATTTAAATCATATGTTTACATATTACTATAATGAACGAAAAGTGCGAAAAGTTAGAAAACTCATGATTTTCACTCTAAACCCTAAACTTGGAATTTTCATGCATAAGAAGCATCCATGGCTACTGTTTTGTGTACATTGATGTTCTAAATTGATATTTGTTATGAGTGAATGAAAAATAATGGTTTAAACCATATATTTACATATTACTGTAATGACTGGAAAGTACCGGAAATAAGAAAGGTTTATGGTTTTCACCCTAATATCTAAAGTTAGAAAATTTTCATGCATATGGATTTATATATGTGCTAATTCCTATGGGTTAATATTCTAAAATGATTTTTGTTTTGATTACATGAAAAATATTGATTCAAACCATATGTCTACATATTACTGTAATAGACGAAAAGTGCAAAAAGTAAGAAAATTTAGTTTTTCCCTTTAATGGAGCATTCAGCCTACATTGGGATTCTTATCCCAATGTCTATAATTTTTATGGGATGTATTTTGTTGATTATTGGCATGTATGTATGTATGATAAATAGTTAAATTGCATGTTGATTGAAGGAATGACTATAGACTAGCCTAGAGCTACTTTGGTATACTTAAGGTATACTTAAGGTATCTTAACCTTATGTTGTGATTAGAATGTGGATGTGATTGGACAATATGAAAATAGGTTTTATGATGAATTAATAATGAATTAATGGTCTTGAATTGATGAAGAGATTGGTTGAATGAATTGGTCATAAGAGATAAGCATGGAACTTGAAATGTTATTTGTTAAGTTGATATATATGAAAGTGTTAAGTGTACTAAAATGATTGTTAAAGTGAATTGATTTTAAGATAATGATATTGTGTTAATCTTAAAAAGGTATTGACATGAACTATAATGTGTTTTCATATGGGTTTGTAAAGGCTAAGTGCACAAGACTTTTAAAGTCAACATGTTATGTGTAAGTGATGAAGTGCACTTGTATGTGTAACTCTAAGTGTATGTGAATGTTATATGTGTATGGGGTAGTTATGGGATAGGATAGCATCATGATTAAATAAATCGCAAGATTTGAAGGCACCTTGTGAAGTTTGGTTGAGAGAATATTTTTGAGAGAGTTTGTAATAACCCACATTTACCTTAGGAGTTTTCGTGACAAATTGCTTGAATTTAGAATTATTGTGTCAAAATATGTGCTTATAGGAAAATTCATGTATGATGTGATTTATGAGTGTGTGGCATGTTAAATTAATTTTAATATGTCTAATATGAATTATCATTGTGAAATAAATGATTTATATTAAGTGCATTAGTATAAAATAATTTATTTTACATAAAATGAATTTTCATGCAAAAAGGTGTTTTTTAAGCATAAAATAATTTTATGAGTATTTTTAAAATAATTTTTAAATAAATATTTGCGGGGGGGGATTTTAATGAAAATAATAAGAAAAATATTTTATTTTTAATTATTTATAATCAACCCCAAAATTAAATAGAAAGCCCAAATACCTAAAAGCCTACTACACCAAAACACTCCTAACCTAGCTCATTAAGGGTAAACTTGGAAATTATCCAAAACTCAAAATATTTAAAGGGAATTTTGGCTAGCCCTTTAGTCCATTAGCCACTATTCTATTATTTTGTTATTTTGGCAGAAAAATTCTCAAAATTATTTTCTCTATCAAAATTCACAAAATACCTTCAACTTTGTAATTTCGCGACCATTTCGTAAGTTTTTTCTCTTATTTCAATTTGCTATTTGATTTTTATGAAACTAACCATGGCAAAGTTATTTTGAATTGAGTATTTACTGATTTTTATTTGTTAAATTTGGCCTAGGTGATTTTTTAAGAGAGAAATCAATTTTTCTACTAAAAACACCAACCTCTCTATGCGAATCATCTAAAGGTGAATCCCAAAACTCAAAGTTAGAATTTTCTTGCATAAACACAATGGGGGGGGGGGGGGGGGGGGGGGGGCGCGGGGTCAATTTTTGTATTTTTGTATTCTAAATGGATTTTTGATGTGTCTAGATGAAAAAAATCAAATTAAATCATATTTCTATATATTACTATAATGACCGAAAACTTTTAGAAAACAAGGAAATTCATGGTTTTCATCCGAAAACTTAAAACTTGGAATTTTCATGCATAAGAAATGTCTATGGCTGCCAATTTGTATATATTTATGTTCCAAACTGATTTTTGTTATGTTTGGATGAAAAATAATGGTTTAAATCATATGTTTATATATTACTACAATGACCAGAAGGTACCAAAAACAAGAAAGATTCATGGTTTTCACCTAAGACCTAAAAGTTAGAAAATTTTCATGCATATGAATCTATATGGGTGCTATTTCCTACATGTTCATTTTTAAAATGATTTTTGCTTTGATTACATGAAAAATCTTGGTTCAAACCATGTTTCTACATATTATTGTAATAGACAGAAAGTGCGAAAAGTAAGAAAATTCGGGTTTTCAATTTTATGGGGCATTCATCCTACATTAGGATTCTTATCCCAATGTTTCTAGTGTTTATGTAATGTATTTTAATGATTATTGATATTTATACATGAATGGTAAATGATTAAATTGCATGTTGATTGATGGAATGACCCTAGACAAGTTTAGAGGCAATTTGGTATACTTAGGGTATCTTAACCCTATATTGTGATTAATATGTGAATGTGATTAAGTAATATGGAAATAAGTTTTATGATGAGTTAATAATGGATTAATGATCTTGAATTGATGAAGGGATTGATTATATGAATTAATCAGAAGAGATAGCCATGACACTTAAAGGGCTATTGTTAAGCTGATATATATGAAAGTGTTAAGTATATTGATTTTGAGATCATGAAATATTTTGTTTGACTTTAAAAAAGTCATAGTATGAGTTATAATGTGTTTTCATTTGAGCCTATAAAGGCTAAGTGTGCAACACTTTTAAAGTCAACATGTTATGTGCAAGTGATGAGTGCACTTTTATGTGCAACTCTAAGTGTATATGAATGTTATATGTGCATGAGGCAATTATGGGATAGGATAGCATGATGATTAAATAAATATTAAGTATTGAATTAAATATTATGATAGAGCTTGAAGAGTTTTAGAGGCTCAAGGGTAACAAGTATTAGGAGCAAAAGAACCACCAGGTGAGTAAACATTATAATATTGTTACAAGTACAAGCTATCATAATATGTGTACCTTGATATTCTTGAAACCCAAGTTCTTCTCTACTTTCAAAATGAAACTCTATGATTTCTTTATTAAGATTGGGTTGCCAAAGGGCAATTGGTCCAAAAACCATTTTTGTTTATCTAATGATAATTCCTTTGTGATTATTGCCCTAACTTATACTCTTTCTGAAACTACACTACTCTTGTATCTTTTGTTCAAAAAGTTAAAATGCTATTGCTATTGTGATATATGTTATTATTGCCTTAAATTTTATTGTTATATGTGATTGTCGTTAGCTCTAGCTATGGTATCTTTAACCTTTATGTAAAATCCTTGTGCCGATACAGGTAAACATTGGAACCTGTGCACATGGTCTTAACCCAATGGATAGGAGTAGTGTATCCACCTTAGTTAAAAGGGGCGGTTCTAGCTATAGAGCCTGATAAGTTTTACAACTTTGTAAGTTATGGGTTAGGAGTTGGAATTTGGTATGAAGCCACCTTTCCTTTAAGTGAATTGAGCAGGGTATTCACTCACGAGTGAATTGAGTAGGGTCTTCACTCACAAATAATAAGTGTGATTTCTGCAAATATTGTCAAATTGCAAATGTTGATTCATGAATTGTAAATCACGAACTATGTGTTATAAGCTATGGGTTTCCTTTTTAATGGGATATATCTTATTGTATGTGCTGTATTGTTTACGCATTGAGATCATCTATTTCACCCCTTTTTCCTTGTGTGGTTTCAAGAGAGCAGTATGAGGAGGCAAGGTGATGGCTCAAGCATCCTACCTTGCTTGGAAAATTCCTTATCAAAGTCTTTAATAATACTATGCTATGAAGGGTTATCGTTAGATGCTCCAGGAATATTTATTTTTGATGTTTATTTTGAGATGTTATTTATTAAGGTTTCAACTGGATTATGAATATTATTTTCTTATGGATTGTATGTGAAGTATCTAATTATTGTCTTTCGCAACTAAAGGTTTTCATATAAATGTTTTAAATGAGTTATTGTACAAAGTTTGGTATGATCCTAGGCATGATTTGTATAAGTATAAGTGGATTCTACGGGCGTGGGTGACCCTATGTCTCCCCATATTTTAGGACCGTCTGTGAACCCTCAAAATTGCACCTCCAGTGGACCATCTTTTAGTTACAAACCCACAGGATCAAACCGAGCTCGAATCGGAACTGAAATGGGCCCAAAATAGACGAAAACAGGTCAAACCGGACGAAAGGCATTCCTGCCGTGCCACCCAGAAGGAGGCATGCATTGCGTGCCGCCGGCAAGCTGGCACTCCTGCCGTGCCACCGTGGCTGGCACTGATTTGGTGCCGGCACCCGGGCGGCATGCCTTTCGTGCTGCCGGATGGCCGGTGTGTTTGCTGTGCCGCCCGTGCTGCCAGCACCACTCTGGCACTGCTATCCATACCGTTGGAACCCCTCCTGACAGCTCTATAAATAGAGCCTCCTCCAACTTCATTTGGCACGACTTCCAATGCATTCCAATACATTTCAAGCTCATTTGACACTTTCCAACACACTTCAATGCTTTCCAAACACACTTATTGCTTCTAGATCCAAATTCCAAGTTTCCTTTGAATTCAAGGTGGAGTTGAGATCCGGAGCAAAACTCGCTCCATTCATCAGAAAAACCAAGAAAAGCAAAGGTATAATCCTTCTTTATTTTCAAAATTCTAAATTCAGATTTAGAATTATATTAAGGTCTAAAACCAAAAAGATCTAAAATTTATTAATTTAAGAATCAAAATTAAGCTAATAAATCAACACCTTTTTATAACCCCTCCTTCGCAAGAAGGGAGAACTGCGTGGGGTTTGATTCCTATTGATAGGATACGCAGGCTGCCATTCTGAAGGGCATCAACTCTAAAATCTTTTTATCAATATTATTTTCCTTTTTACTTTGATTTATTTGTATTAATCTTTTGTTTATGATTTTATTTTTTAGTTTATTTGAGAAATGTGTGCTTTTCCTAGTACCCATAAGGGCTAGAGAAAAGATCCTCTTTATTTCATTTGTTTTAATATTGTAATAATTAAGTAGGATTTATCTTGCCTATTTATTTATTATTATCATTCCATCACACACACACACACACACACACACACACACACACACACATATATATATATATATATATATATATATATATATGTATATATATATATATATATATATATATATATATATATATATATATATATATATATATATATATATATATATATGTATATATATATATGTATATATATATATGTATATATATATACATATATATATATATATATATATATATATATATATATATATATATATGTATATATATATACATATATATATATATATATATATATATATATACATATATATATATATATATATATATATATATATATATATATATATATATATATATATATATATATATATATATATGTATATATATGTATATATATATATATATCTATTTCATTCATTATTATATTCCTGTTCATGCATGCATAAAAAATCATTTTTAAGAGTTATTTTGCAATTTTAGCCAAACTAAAGAAAATCATATTTTTCTTAATTGTGTAATGATCTGGGAAAATTTATTATACCCTAGCCCTTATGACTAAATATAGGATGAGCAAGGGGTCGAACACTAGGAAAATTGATGGATTTATTATTAACTGAACAAATAATAAGATGAATAGGCAAAGAATAATTGGAGTTTGAGTAACTAATTAACTATTAATTTAATGACAAATCACTAAATTCTAAATAATTCAAAGTTACTAAACAATTTCTAGAAAGAGAACAGGTTAGAATTACAATTTAAATATAAATCAATGAACTTTTAACATAAAAATAAGATTATGAATGAGTTAATTGGAGAATTAACCTAAAATCTTTAAAAGCTTATCTCTAAGTCAATTAAAGGTATTTTTGAATAGACTTACATACACTCTCATGTCAATGTAAATGTAAACAAAAACCATGAAGTTCAATGTTAATTCTTTTTATCCCTTTAGAAGTAGATTCTAATTAATTTTTTAACTTAAGTGACATCAATTACTTTTCCATTAAGAATTCTAATTCTCATTGCAAATTCTTAACTAACATATTACATATGGTGATCAAGCATATATAACAACTATTAAGAACTTAATTGAAGCCAAATCAATCATTCATTAACAAAATATCAAAATGAAGTTCATAGACTAAATTTGCATTGCAATTTTAACCACAAGTATTTTAGCCTTGATGCATTGTTAGTTAAAAAAGAAGATTAAACATTCAATCATCAAAGAAATAAAATAGATTAAGTAAGGAAAAGTTATAGAAATCTTTTACTATCACTTTTCAAGATTAGAAGCCTTGATACAAGAATAGTTTTCCAAAGTGCTGTACTTGAAAGTGCTAAAAATTGTAAGATCTCTCTTTTTCTTCTTAATAAAATACTCTCTACTTTGCATTTTAATTTTCTATATCTCTTTTATAGAAGAAACTTCAACTATTTAAAGACTTTCAATAATTAAAAGTCATAACATTTCATAAAGAAATGAAACACTTTATGAAAAGTCACCTAATAACTGCTTTAGAAACTTCAAGGGCATTTAAGTCAATTCAGATGGAAAAGTTAGACTTCCAAGTCTTCATGAATATTAGCTTTCCATAGCCTCTTGAATCGTGTCAATCCGAGTTGTGTAGAGGAAGTTATGACCGAAACATTGCAGACTGTTTGTGAAGAATCCTGTCTTTTGGTGTGTGCCGACTCGGCACCAACTCACCCTCCATTCAACAACTAGCACAGTAAGCATTGGTGCCAAGTCAGCACACTTGGTGATGGCTTAGCACCAGTGAATTCTAAAATTTGATGTCCTTTTATATTTGACTCTTGTAGGAACCTCCAATACCTCTTATAACCTACTAAAACTTATAAAATACTCTCAAAACCATCAGGTTAAGGAAAAATCTTGAGAAAATATTAGTAGAATAAATATTAAGAGAATAAAACACAAAATGCATTATAATATACTAAACATATACCTAAAAAGCAACTAAAATGCACCTGAATAACACTAAATCTATACCATTTTACATCACATCATGTAATTACCAAAACTTGATCTCTGAGCCCTCCTTGGTCACTCGCGGATTAGTGCATTTTCCATTGGGATAAAATCAAATAATTTTTGGAGTTAATCATTTTGGGTTTTCTTTAATTTTCCCAATTAAAATAAGTAAATTAAAGTGGTGACTCCCTTTCACAACTTTCAAATCACAAAAATCAATTTTCCAAACTCATAGCGAGTTCCAATCATAGAGTTTCTCCTAAAGAGCATTTCGATCCCTCAGCAGATCGGACCGGTGCTCGAGCGACGCCTCATAGTTGGCAACTCCACTGGGGACCTTAAAATCTTTTTCAAATAAAAGATAAAGTGGATTACTTTTGGTATAATACCATGTTTGGCTTTAAAAGAAAAATAACTCTTTCATGCATCACTACATTGGACTCCTTGTCCAAAAACCCTTGCTTCCTAGGAAAACAAAGGATAGAAAGTAACATCAAGTGAGCAACCTTCCTTAGGTCTGCTTGCCGATAGTGAAATCATCTAGCCCACGATGTATCCTCTAATCCTTTTAGAGGTGTAATGAGTATGCATGTACCATTGGACCCACACGAGGCTCCTTGTCTCACATGTGGTTAGGTATATCATATCTCTAGTGTGATGGGTTCCCTTTAAACCACCCAAACCCTTTCATGTAATGACTCATAGAACCTTTCCTTTAGGATTGTATGTACCATAATGTTGAAACTTGGTATGTCATTATCATGAAACCTTTTCCATTCACGCATACATGCATGCATGCATAAACTTTACAAAGTTAGAGAGTTTTTTCAAACACTGCTAGTCCCAATCACAAACCCATGGTCCCAGTCAAGAGCTGATATATTCCATGATCTTTATTGCATACCTAAGCTAGACATTGACCCAGCTTTATCTCTTTATCCAAAGGTTGACAAGATGTCTGTTGTTGGAGACGAGACCACTACCACCGGAGCTGATGAGATCTTTGATGAGCTTTTTGCCAAAATCTCTGAACACCAAGAGACCATCATGAAAAGGCAAGAGGCCCTTTTCCAAGACATGCTAAAGGCCCAAAGGAGGGCTATCATGGAGGATGTTTGGGCCATGTTAGAATAGACCTCCCTGACTTAAAACCCTACTGACCTGAAATCACTCAAATCTGACCCAAAACTCGCCTTTTATCCTGTCTATGGATCCACTTCCAGAGTTGAATCCAAAGACAAAGAAACTATAAACACTGATATCATCTCACCACTACCAATCCCATCACCTAAGTTCCTCAAAAATAACTCACCAACAAATGCCACTTCTGCCTTCACTTCCCAACCCGTGAATCCTTTCCAAGGGAAGGAAGTTAATCCTGAGATTAAGGCCTGCATGGAGAAGATGGAGCGCATGGAAAAGATGCTCCTAGGAATGAAAAAGAAAGAGGATATGGTTGATACGGAATCCTTAAGCTTGTTCCCTAATGCAAGGGTTCCTCCTAAATTCAGAATGCCTGAGTTTGACAAGTTTGATGAAACTACCTACCCCAAGACCCACCTCAAAGTCTATGTGGGAGCTATGCATCCATTGGGTGTGGATAATCAACTTATAGCCCAATTATTTCAAAAATCACTGACCGGTACAGCTGTGAAGTGGTTTGTGGACTTAGATGTCGCTAAGAAATGGACCTGGGATGACATCTGCAATATTTTTGTTCAATAGTATCACTACAACATCGAGGTCGATGTAACTAGAAGAGACCTCGAGACCACCAAATAGTATGCTAAGGAATCCTTCTCCTCGTTCCTTACGAGGTGGAGGAAGAAGGCTTCTCAGATGGTAAACCAACCTCATGAAAATGAGCAAATTGACATAATTGTCAAGAATCTCTTACCAGTTTACCAAGAAAGGCTACAGACTCAGTACTTGCCTTCCTTCAAAGCCCTAATTGCCACTGCTTCAAAAATCGAAGGCTTGATTCAGAGTAGTCAGATCAAAGAAGACACTGCATCAGGGTCGAGGTATAAAAAATCGACTCATCAGGGTAATTTCACTTCCTCAATGAATCAGAAAGGGGAGGAAGTTAATGCTATGACTATTAAGAAGCCTATCCGGATTGAAAGGAGACAATTTTCTGATCTTGGGGGTGTGCCTATGAGTATTATCCTTAAGAAGCTACTTGAGGGAAACATGATGAAAGTCCTTGAGCCAAAACCAGTTCCTAATCCACTTTCGAAAAACTACAAACCACATGAGAGGTGTGATTACCATCAAGGACCTGGGCATAAAATAGATGCATACAAGGCCCTTAGACACAGAATTCAGGACCTCATTGACTCCAATGACCTGATTCCACCAAAAGCCCAACCCAATATCAACACCAACCCTTTGCCCAACCACACAGTCAATGCTATAAACAATCATGAGGTAGTTGACCCTGTCTCCTTGATAGAGTCAAATCCTGGTTATTGCTGTGTCCTAGACCTCACTAACCTAATTAAGATTGATGCCATCACCAGAAGTGGCAGAGTCATCCAAAACCAACCAAGCCCAAACACTTAACCTACCCAATTGATACCTACACCTGCCGACAAATTGAAAGGGATTCTTGAACCAGATGAAGATCTCATTCTTAAACAACTTAAGAAAACACAAGCTAACATTTCAATTTGGAGTTTGATCCAGTCTTCATATCCTCACCACCAAGCTCTTTGCAAGGTGCTGAATCAATGCCAAGCTCCAATTGACATCACACCTGAGAACCTTGTTGCTTTTATTACCTCTACTGCTAAAGGGGTGTCCATCACTTTTGGAGAAACTGACATTCCAGAAGGAGATCCTAACCACAATAATGCCCTTTACATCACAGTGGTAACATAGGGAAAGACTGTGCAATGGTTTTTATTGATAATGGTTCAGCCTTGAATGTATGCCCTCTAAAAGTAGCAAGCTGCTTGGGATTAGAGGTTACTGATATTACCCCTTTGGATCATATTGTAAGGGTGTATGATAATACCAAGAAGGAAGTCTTTGGGGTAGCTATCATTGATGTAACTATTGGGCCAACATCTTTCACCATACCATTTCAAGTGATTGATGTACCTTCTTGCTTTAACCTATTACTTGGGAGGCCCTAGATCCACCAAGCAAAGGCTATCCCTTCCTCTCTACACCAAAAAGTCAAGTTCCCTTTCAGAAATGGGGTCATGACTATTAAAGGGGACACACATGGAAGACTAGACATTCCAAGCTCTGTTCCTATTCTTAAGATTCAGCCCGAACTGTCCTCTTATCCACTTCCAGGTTTCTCCTTCATTCAGTACATTGAGGGTGAAGAGGGTAAAGAATTAGTTCCCTTTGATTTTGACCCCTTCGGGAATATTGCTGTTGCTAACATGCTCCACAAAATGAATTACTTTCCTGGTCTAGGTTTGAGGAGGAGCCAACAGGGCTTAAAGTTTTTCCTGGATTATCCAGTTGCAACACCACCATTTGGGCTAGGGTATGAGCCCACTGATGAGGATATGGAAGAAATTGAAAATCAGGCCAAAGACAAAATAACTGCCCTTAAAAGAGGTGAGGCTTATGACTGGCCCATGCACCTTTACTTCAAAACTTTAAATGGCTATTTTATAAAGGAAGGTGACACAATTCCTTACTGTTGCTTTCCTGAGCCTTAGGTCTGCCCCATTATCGGAAAACTTATTCTTGGGTTTGAAATCTTTTCTATTGTCAGGCTTGAGATAGAAGACTATGAACCAATCTACATACTCAGTCAGGATTGGGAAGAGAACATGGAGGCTAGTCTTTTTGATGAAGTGTTCATGCTCATTGTTGAGGAGGAGAAAACTGACCCTTCCACCTTAATCCAGCTCATTGAGACCGAGCTACAAAATTAGTCCTTTGAGGAGAGCCTCTTTTACCTTTCTGAACCAGAATCCACACCCGAATCAGAGTCTCAGTATGAGATGGACTCATCTTCTGAATCTGAGTCTGTCTCTTCTATTTCTTTTGTTGATAATGATGTAACTGACCTTGAGGGTCTCACTTTTTGGTTTGATGTAAATTGGGACGTATCCCCATTTGAAATCAATAAAAATCATACTCTTTCCTCTTATGACTATGTGTCTCCATTTTTCTTTGATGTTCCAACTTTTAAATCTGACTTAAATGAGACATCAAGTAAAAATGAAATAAATGAAATAAAAGATGACACAATTAAAGAGCCCATCAATACTGGTACTCATGACATACAAAAAATTACATTCATTGCATCTGCATGCATAAACAGAGATCACATTGAAAAGATGATCAGAGAATTTCAAGACTGTTTTGCATGGCAACCAAAAGACATGATAGGGTTGGATCTAAGCATAGCAATTCATAAAATCTCGGTCTACCCAGGTGCTAAGCCCATCAAGCAGAAATTGAGAAGACTCAAGATAGAATGGTCTGTATCAATTAAATAAGAAATTGCCAAGCTACTGGACCACAACTTCATTGAGCCCATCAACTATCCATCCTGGCTGGCTAACATTGTGCCGGTTCCCAAGAAGGATGGTAAAGTCAGAATGTGTGTGGATTAAAAGGATCTGAATAAAGCCTGTCCCAAGGATGACTTTCCCTTGCCTCACATTAACTTATTGGTAGATCTTATGGTAGGTTTTGAATTGGTTTCCTTAACCGACCTGGCTACAGGGTATAATTAGATAATGGTTCATCCTCCTGATAAAGAGAAGATAGCTTTCATTATTGAATGGGGCACCTATTACTACCGGGTTATGCCATTTGGGCTTAAAAGTGCCGGGACAACATACTAAAGGATGGCAACTACCATTTTCCATGACATGATGCATAAAGAAATTGAAGTTTATGTTGATGACATGGTAATCAAAGGCACCACTATTGAAGAACATTCAGAGGCACTAAGGCGATTCTTCCTTAGACTTTGCCAATACAATCTCAAGCTCAATCCCGGCAAATGTGTCTTCGGAGCCTCATCTAGAGTATTCCTAGTTCATATGGTCAGCAAGAAGGGTATAGAAGTAGACCCTGCTAAATTGAAGGCAATTCTAGAAATGCCACCTCAAAAAACAAAAAAGGAGATCAGAGGTTTCCTTAGATGGCTATAATACATTAGTCAATTTATCAATCAGTTGGCTAATGTATGCGGTCCTATCTTTAAGTTACTCAGAAAAGGAGCCTCCAAGTAGTGGAATAATGACTGTTAAAAAGCTTTTGACTAGATCAAGTAGTACTTACTAAACCCATCGATACTACAGCCACCAAGGTTAGGAAAGCCTTTGTTGCTTTATCTATCAGTAACCGATGACGCAATGGGGGCAATGCTTGCCCAAAATGCTTCCGATTCAAGCAAGGAGAATGCCATCTATTACCTGAGCAAAAGGATGCTATCTCATGAGCTCAAGTATAGTTTTACAGAAAACTTGTGTCTTGCTTTAGTATGGGTCTACAACAAGCTGCAACACTACCTTTGCTCCTTTACAACTCATGTTCTTGCTTACAAGAGCCCTTTGAAATTCCTTATGGAGAAGCCAGTTCTTGACAGTAAGATGGCAAGGTGGATGGCTATATTAGCTGCATATGATCTGAAATATATACAGCGAAAAGCAGTTAAGGGTAGTATAGTGGCTGATCAGTTAGCTGTAGCGCTAGTAGATGATCATTGGGTTGAACCTGAATTTCTTGATGAAGACATCCTGACAATTGACACTGAAGTATGGAAGCTCTACTTTGATGGGCCATCTAACAACAAAGGGTATGGTGCTGGCATTGTATTTATTACACCGAGTGGGGAAAACTTACCCATTGCCATCAAACTAAATTTCGAGGTGACAAATAATGAAATAGAGTATGAGGCATGCATCTGTGGTCTTGAGGCAGCAATAAGGCTCAGAATCAGATGCCTTGAGATCTATGGGGATTCAAACCTGATAGTTTCCCAAGTCTTGGGGAAGTGGAAGATTAGAGAAGAGCATTTGGTTCCTTACCATGAATGCCTGAATGAACTAGCAGCCAGTTTTCATGAACTGTCTTTCCATTATCTTCTAAGAACGAAGAACAAATTTGCTAATGCTTTGGCAACACTCACCTCAATGCTGGATATAAGCGACGGCTTCATAATCAGACCTGTTACAATTAAAGTTAAGCATGAGTTTGGCTGTGTAGCTCATTATTTAAATATTCAAGTGGTTGACAGCAAACCATGGTTTTGGGACATCTTCAACTACATCAAGAATGGACTCTATCCTGAAGGAGCCTCTAAAATAGAAAAGAGGACTTTAAGACAGTTGTCCAAGAGTTTCATTCCAAATGGGGAAGTACTCTACAAATGGGTTTGGGATAACATCCATATGAGATTTATCATTGAAGCAGAAGCCCAACAGATCATGGAACAGATGCACGGTGGCAACGAAGGCCCACATATGAATGGAATTGCTCTAGCCCACAAGATCATAAATCAAGGTTACTTCTGGCTTACTATGAATCAAGATTGTGCAAGATATGTACAGAAGTGTCAGATCTATGCAAAACTTCAGAAGAAGCCTCCTGTACCTCTATCTCCTATCACCACGCCTTAGCCATTTGCAACTTGGGGTCTGGACGTCATTGGCAAGGTAAGCCCGAAGTCTTTTGGCAAGCATGAATTCATTCTAGTAGCTATTGATTATTTCTCCAAGTGGGTTGAAGCTGCACCTTATTAGATATTGGACTCTAAACGAGTAGCCTAGTTTATTCTTACCAACATCCTTTGTAGGTACGGGGTCCCTTTTGAGATCATAACTGATAATGGATCTCACTTCCAAAATGAGGTTGCTCTATTATTAAAGAAGGAGAAAATTCAACACCACAGGTCTTCTCCATACAAACCTCAAACAAACGGCACAGTTGAAGCCGCAAACAAGACCTTTAAGAGTATACTGCATAAGATGGCTGACAACCATAAGGATTGGCACCTGCATTTGCCATATGCCTTATGGGGATACAAAACAACAGTACATACTCCAACCAAGACTACACCTTACTCTTTGGTGTATGGGATGGAAGCCATCCAACCAATCGAGGTAGAAGTCAAGTCGGCTCACATTCTGAGGGAGAGTCAATTGGACAAAGTGGAATGGGCGAAAGGCTACCATAACTAACTACTTGCCATTAATGAAAAGAGAATGAATGCCTTATATTAGATGCAAGATTATCAACAGAAATTGGCTCGACACTTTGATAAGAGAGTCAGGGATAAAGGATTACAAGAGGGTCACGTTGTCTTGAAAGAAATAAGGGTACCCATTTATGATCCAAAGAGAAAATTCAGACCGAACTGGAGTGGTCCATTTATGATCAAGAAGATCTTATCTAGAGGAGCAGCAATCCTGACAGACTTGGATGGCAAAAAATTTGCTAGCCTATGCAACCTGGATTAAATCAAGAGATACTTTGCATAAAGCATCTTTGTAATTCATGCATAGCATTTGCAATCATTGTAAAATCATGCTCAGCAGTCACATCTTTCCTCAAAAGTTAGAACTACATGGACCTGATTCTCCATAAAGAGGAAAAAGAATAAAAATCATGAATCATTGTAAGGAGATACGTAGGCAGCCCATGCGGGTTCGGTCCAATTCATCAAATAAAATTTTCATTTTCACATTCACTCGGCTCTTAATTGTGTCACAAAAAAATGAAATGAAAAATAAGCTCGCTAAGTTGAAAACCTGAAAGGGTGGCTTAGGAAAAAGTTAGAGCAATAAAAAGGGATAAAAATGAATGATGTCTTATTTTGTCTCATTTAAACTTTGGAACATCAAAAGAAAATAAAGACATGGTCAAAATTTGTCCTAAACTAAAATAGTAATCGTGACTCTTGTTCTATCTCCTCGAGTATAACAGCCCTTCTAGCCTTCTCTGATTTCCACGAGTTGGCTATCCACCAGTCAATATACTGCATGGATTTACCACCTTGGTCAGTAGGGTGAACAGCATGAAAACCCCTTACCCATCCATTTCTGATAGCCCAGGCAATAGTCTCGGTAATCAAAACAGATTCAAACAGAGCACCATCTAGGGGCACTCCCTGATTGTGTCCCATTTGGCGCATAACCTTAGTAGCTTGATAAAAGGTCACCATCCTCAACCCCAGCAGGTAGACCATCTTGTAGTGAAGCTCATGGTCTTGAATCTTCTGATCTTATATAACTCACACCTCCATAGCAGGTCATAAGAGTCCAGCTCCATCAACCATTTTGTCTATTCTTTTTTGAAACTCCATTTAATCACAAAGGTCCGAGTTCTATACCATGAAGCAGAATAATCCACCTTGGTGGGAGGTCCAACTCTCTAGAGATGATCTCTCAGCCAAATTTGAAAAGTGCAAATGAGATAAGCATAAAGAAAACACAGAAAGAGTTGAACTGAAATACAAAAGCCAGAATTCAACCTGAAGAATAATAAGGCTAATTGACCATGGCCCATCAGCAGTGCAAGATCTGTCCAAACTCATAATGGTCCCAGCCAGCACTATAGCTATAATGGATCTCCCCTCCTCCATTTGTGAAATCAATTTAGTGACTCTAGCATCTCCCCAACTAGTAGGGCTCACAAAAATATATCCGGCAGTCAGACAGAAGGATAGAGCCCACATCCTCAAATGAAACCACCCATCATCCTTAAAATCCTTAGGATCATAAAATTCTGCTATCACAGTAGTCAGATCAATCCAGTCATCCACTACCATGGGACTAGCAACCTCTGTACTTAAGTCAAAAAGTCCTTTGAAGGAGTTGAAATATCCTACTTTCTCAACAGGAGCAGCCAGCATAGCCTCTAGATCATATCCAAGCAACACAAAGAACTCCTCGAATGTAGGACACATCTCTTCTATAGATGCCCCAAATATGAAGACATAGGCAGTTGGATCCCAAAAGTGCAAGCAGGCACACAGAAATTCCCAATCAATCTTTGTACCTCTTAGGGTGGGCATAACGCTTACCCCATACCTTCCTAGGTTAATTCTCTCCACTTTTATAAGGTTCTTACACCATAAGAACATTACATGGCTGAAATAGGGCTCCATTGTGAGGAATAGAAATAAATAAAATTGATGGAGAGCAAAAAAGTGATTGAAAGTGACTTTTTGAGGCATAAAAATCAAGAGTATGGACTGGAGAATGGTCAGAAACTGTTTAAATAGGCAAATTCTGGCCTGCCAAATCTACTAGCAGTGGCACAGTAAGCGTGCCGCCAGGTACGGCGGCATGACAGATGTGCAGGTACAGCGGCGGCACGCCGAGTGTGTTGCCTGAGGTGGTGGCATAGGAATTGTGCTGGCCATACCCACCTCTCCTCTGCCTCCTTATGCCTCTTTTCCTCAAAACAGTTTTTACATGATTTCTCAAGATTTTGGGCTTAAAATAGTTCATCTTTCTCAAAATCGGAGCAGAAAACGAGAGAAAAACATAAGGTATAACGCAATGGAATCCTTATTTAGCTGAATATCTGCATTCATACCATGCACCCATCTCATTCAAAACATGCATAAAAATCATACATACCATACATCCAAAATGTCACATAAGCATAAAAGTGCATATATTCAAAATGTCATGCATACATCCATAATCCTCAGTACATGTATACATGAAAAAGCAAAAGCTGACAAAACAGGTCTCTAACAACCGCGCT
Organism: Reutealis trisperma; assembly: GCA_947687605.1. Classification (NCBI taxonomy): domain Eukaryota; kingdom Viridiplantae; phylum Streptophyta; class Magnoliopsida; order Malpighiales; family Euphorbiaceae; genus Reutealis; species Reutealis trisperma. Next base: position 42,273 of record CANTUT010000472.1, read on the forward strand.
TGGGTCTGCGGCTTCCTCGCTTGGACATATCATGCTCATGACTATCCTCCAACATATCCCTTGCATGCAAAAAGGAATTCAAAGCAAATGCATATCGGCCCAAGAGATCGTAGTGATAGCGAACGAACTCCATGGGAACCTGAGGAAAAAAGGAAAATACATGAGAATCACTATAAGGCAGACAAATAAAGGGCTAAAAGTACTAGCTGTGCAAAATGTTTACCTCTGTAACAGTCTCAGGGATAGTAGGGAAGAAGGCTAGACGATCATCAAGAAGATGGTAATGTTGTGATTGGCCGTCATAAGAAAAATAATCCAAATAAGCCGGCAAACAGACAAGACCAGCATGCAAGGGAACCGGATTAGTCGAACCTCCTACTGAAGCATCTGGAGCTAAGTTGCTAGCCCCTGAAGGGCCAATCCTAGAAGGATCAGCTGTAAAACCTGAAGGGCCAGCCATAACACCTGGAGGTCCAATCCTAGGACCTATGTTGCTAATCAGAATAGTACTGCCAGCCCGTGAGAAGCTCCTAACTCTGGAGGGAGGACCTTGGGAAGATGCTGAGCTAGATCCCCTATGTGACGGTCCCCGTAATCTATCCAAGGGAGGTGTCCCCTACATCAGGGTTGCCTCGTAGAACTCATCATAGTCCAAATCAGGCAACAGGAAATCTAGACAGGAAACTTCGACAGCCCAATCATTCTCTCCCAGGATAGCTTGCCCAAACCTCATATCTGCCGGAGGGGGCTGTGGCACAACTATCTCTCTTATAACCTGTGCCCTTACCCTCTCTCCCAAGTAGAACATCCTCAAAGACTCACAGCGGAGTAAGAGGCGACAAGAGGATAAGTCCATGCTAGGCTTGATCTAATTAGGAATCCATTCTTCGAACCTGATAAATGGCAGCCATCTCACTTGCAAACAGATTGCCATATTCAGCAGTAGAAGATAAACAGTAAGATTTGGGTTAAGATCAACAAAGAAATACCTGGTCTACAGTCACAGTAGCAAAAAATTGTCTACACTGATCAAATGTTCGCGCCATGAAGGAAGGTCTATTAGACGCCCTCTAAATGTGTCCATAGGGGGGGTCAATAGCAGTAGGCTCTCTCAGTGTTGGAGCCAGCATCGGAAAGTACTCATAAGCCCAGTACTGCAAAAAAAAAAAAAGAATTCTATCAGTCACTAAGCAGATATCAGATAACAGAATACCAGAGTATAATACTCACCTCGAGCATAATGGAGGTGCCACCATGGCCACAAAGCGTACCATGGGAAATGTTGCACAGCTCATGATACATAGCACAAAGGGTTGCGCCTCCCCAGTTGAACTCCCCAATCTCATCCAGATTCTCCAAGGATCGCAGGATATTGAAATTTATGCAGTCCTTGTTGTTATGCAGAAAAGTATAGCTCAAGATAATCAAGGCACAAAGTCTAGCATCCTGATCAACACCATACTGACTAGGAGTCTGACCCATGGTCATTAAGGCCTAATGAAGCCAAAAACGTGGGACATTCAGGTTCCTACGAGGGGGATCAGCCCCAATCAGAGCAGTCATCTCTACAAAAGAGCTCTCGATCCATGAAGAATAAAACTTGAAAGGATGAGATCTGAAATGCATACCAGTAAGCATGCTTCACTTGAAGGGAGTGACTGTCATCTCGCCGCAGGAAAGGTGGAATGTGTTTGTAGTATCCCATCAATGCTCTGCAAGTGCCCAAACTACAATGGTATTAACTGGCTACTTGACATCCAACTCCAGCCACTCGAGCAAGCCAGATGGCTCAAGGCACAGGCGGATAGCTTCCTGATTATTTAGATAAATGCGGACTAGCTCCATGACACTACGGCCACCCCTGGGCCTCAATTGTGTTCTCTCTAATTTTTGTAAAAAAAAAATTGTTATTATTAATAATTATCAAAATTCTTATTGACTGTATAGGAAAAGGAAAGCATACCTGAAGAGATCCAGTGAAGCTGACGTGGTGATCTGGCTCCTTCAGCAATGTCTCTGGATCCTGAGCGCCCACTGCTGGCTGATTGAAGATTTCCATATTGAGAGAGTAAAAAAAAAAGAGGGAATAAAAAGAGAGAAAAATAAAGCGAGAGAGAGAGAAGAGAAGAGAGAGAGTGAAAATGAAATTATGAGAAAAGTGAAGGAAGTTAACCTTTATATAGAAGTAGAGGTGGGCCCCCCCTCATAACATCTTTTTACTTTTTTGATTCGCAGGTCTAGTTCACGTGGTTTTACCATAACGAACTCATTTTAAATCGAAATTCAGTTTCATCTGAAGCAATGAATCCGCATGATTTTTATCTATCTCTGAAACAGACCGGGTCTCGATCAGAGTTCAAAATCTCCTGAAATTCGAAAAAAACTAAAAATTCAAAAATAGCTTGAAAATTGGAAAACAATCCAAATAGAGTCAAAATAGCCAGAAATCAAACATGAAGCTCTTACACAACTCCCAATACTGAAAGGGACATTCAGAATTCTTGGAATGACATCCTGAGCCCTCCAGTTCACACTTATTAGATTCGGCCTCTGTCTGGCCAAATCAGATAAGGGGGGCAGTTGTGAACCATCAAAATTGCACCTCCAATGGACCGTCTTTTAGTTACGAACTCATAGGATCAAACCAAGCTTGAATCAGAACTGAAATGGGCCCGAAATGGATGAAAACAGGTCAAACCGCACGAGAGGCATGCTTGCCATGCCGCCTAGAAGGAGGCACGCAGTGCATGTCGCCGGCAGGCCGGCACTCCTGCTGTGCCGCCGTCGGCAGCACTGATTTGGTGCTGGCACTCGAGCGGCACGCCTTCCATGCCACTGGATAGCCGGTGCGTCTGCCGTGCCACTCGTGCCACCGATGCCGTCATCCATACCACCAGAACCCCCTCTGGCAGCTTTATAAATAGAGCCTCCTCCAACCTCATTTGGCATGACTTCCAATGCATTCCAATACATTTCAATCTCATTTAACACTTTCCAACACACTTCAATGCTTTCCAAACACACTTGTTGCTTTTAGATCCAGATTCCAAGTTTCCTTTGAATTCAATGCGGAGTTGAGATCCGAAGCAAAACTCATTCCATTCGTCATAAAACCAAGAAAAGCAAAGGTATAATCCTTCTTTATTTTCAAAATTTTAAATTCAGATCTAGAATTATATTAAGGTCTAAAACTAAAAGGATCTAAAATTTATTAATTTAAGAATCAGAATTAAGTTAATAAATCAACACCTTTTTATAACCCCTCATTCGTAAGAAGGGAGAACTGCGTGGAGTTTGATTCCTATTCGATAGGATATGCAAGCTGCTATTATGAATAGCATCAACTCCAAAATCTTTTTATCAATATTGTTTTCCTTTTTACTTTGATTTATTTGTATTAATCTTTTGTTTATGATTTTATTTTTTAGTTTATTTGGGGAATGTGTGCTTTTCCTAGTATCCATAAGGGCTAGAGGAAAGATCCTCTTATTTCATTTGTTTTAATATTGTAATAATTAAGTAGGATTTATCTTGCCTATTTATTTATTATTGTCATTCCATCACATCATATATATATATATATATATATATATATATATATATATATGTATGTATGTATCTGTTTCATTCATCATGATATTCCTGTTCATGCATACACAAAAATTCATTTTTAAGAGTTACTTTGCAATTTTAGCCAAACTAAAGAAAATCATTTTTTTTTTATTGTGTAATTACCAAAACCTGATCCTCGAGCCCTCCTTGGTCACTTGCGGATTAGTGCATTTTCCATTGGGATAAAATCAAATAATTTTTGGAGTCAATCATTTTGAGTTTTCTTTAATTTTCCCAATTAAAATAAGTAAATTAAAGTGACAACTCCCTTTCATAAATTTCAAATCATAAAAGTCAATTTTCTGAACTCACAGGGAGTTCCAATTGTGGAGTTTCTCCCGAAGAGCATTTCGATCCCTTGGCGGATCGGACTGGTGCTCGGGCGAGGCCTCACACCGTTATGTCCCTAAAATTGGGATGTGACAGAGTTTTTCTGCAAAAATTATGAAGAATAAGAGAATGATAGCTATCTCCTTAGGGCTGGTCGAATTTTAGCTTAATATATGTAGGGTTTTGGCAAAATTACAAGTTTACCATTAATGAGCTAGGTTATGAGTATTTTGGTGCAGTGGGCTTTTAGGAGATTAGGCCTTTTTATTTAATTTATGGCATGATTATAGGTAGTTAAAAATAAAATATTTTTCTTATTATTTTCATTAAAATTCCCTCAAAATATTTATTTAAAAATATTTTAAAAATGCTTATAAAAATTATTTTTTGCTTAAAAATCGCTTTGTGCATGAAAATTCACGTTATGTGCAATAAATCATTTTATGCTTATGAACTTCATATAAATCACTTATTTCACCATAATAATTCATATTATGCATATTAGAACTAATCTAACATGTCACACATTCATCAATCGCATAACGTAAGAATTTTCATAAAAGTAGATATTTTGCCATAATAGCTCTAAATTCAAGTAATTGGTCATGAAAACTCCTAGGGTGAGTGTGGGTTGTTACATTCTCCCCCTTTAAAAGAAATTCATCCTAGAATTTAAATACTTACTATGAGGCCTCGCTCGAGCATCGGTCTGATCCACCGAGGAATTGAAATGCTCTTTGGGAGAAACTCCACGATTAGAACTCGCTATGAGTTCAGAAAATTAATTTTTGTAATCTTGAAGTTGTGAAAGTGTGTCACCACTTTAATTTACTTATTTTAATTGGGAAAATTAAAGAAAACCCAAAATGATTGACTCCACAAAATATTTGATTTATTCCAATGGAAAATGCACTAATCCGCAAGTGACCAAACAGGGCTCGGAGATCAAGTTTTAGTAATTACACAATTGAGAAAATATTATTTTCTTTAGTTTGGCCAAAAAGTGCAAAATAACTCTTGAAAAATAATTTTTGTGTTTGTATGAATAGGAATATAATGATGCATGAAATAGATATATATGATAAGATGGAATGACAGTTATAGATAAATAAGCAAAATAAATCATACTTAATTATTACAAGGCTAAAACGATTGAAATAAAGAGGATCTTTCCTCTAGACTTTATGAGTATTAGGAAAAGCATATATTCCTCAACTAAGTTAACACATAATCAGAAATATAAATAAATCAAGGTAAAAGGAAAAAAAATGTTAATAAAAGACTTTGGAGTTGATGCCTTAGAGACGGCAGCTTGCGTATCCTATTGAATAGGAATCAAACCCCATGCAGTTTTCCTTCTTATGAAGGAGGGTTTTAGAAAAGTGTTAATTTATTAATTTAATTTTGATCTTTAAATTAATAAATTTTAAATCTTTTCTATTTAGACCTAAAGAGAATTCTAGATATGATTTTAGAATCTCAAGAATGGAAAGAAGATTATACCTTTGCTTTCCTTGTCTTTCGGATGAACAAAACGAGCTTAGCTTCGGATCTCAACTCCACCTTTGGATTTGAAACCCTGAATTTGAATCTTAACAGCAAAAGATTAGCGAAATAACATAATGAATGTAAATTGAAAAAAAAAATGGAAACAACAACTCTTTTGTATCAAATTTCAAACAAAACTTAAACACAACAAGAATATCAGTATAAGAGAGGTTTTTGCCTTGGAATCTATGTCAAATGAGCCTGAAGGTGGCTCTATTTATAAAGCTACTGAGGAGGGCACCGGCGGCGACACAACTGACGTCCTAGGGGCACGGGTGGCATCGGTGACTCACTGGACATCCAGGCGGCACAATGGGCATGCCACCCATACAGCCGGCATCTATTTCATGCTGCCTATGGGGTAGCATATATTTTGTGCCTCCTATGGGGCAGCACGTCAAAGAGGTAGCGTGCCTAGTGCGCGGAGACTGGCTGGTTCGACCTATTTCCTACTTTTTCATTTGTTTTTGGTTTATTTTAGTTCTAATTCAAGCTCGGTTGATTCTATGGGTTCATATCTGAAACATGGTCAACTGGAGGAGCAATTTCTAGGGTTCACAGCTGCCCCCTATTTTGATTTGGCCAGACAAAGGCCAAATCTGATAAGTGTGAATCAAAAGGCCTAAGACATCATTTTGAACATCCTGAATATCCCTTTCTGCATTGGAAGTTGTATAAAAGCTCTATGTCTTATTTCTGGCTTTTTCGACCCCGTTTGTTCTATTTTCCAATTTTTAAGTTATTTTTGAATTTTTGGTTTTTCTATAATTTTAGGAGATTTTGAACTCCGATCGAGGCCCCGTCTATTTTGGGAGATGGATAAAAATCATGCGGATTCACTGCTTTAGACAGAACTGGATTTCGATTTAAAATGAGTACGTTATGGTGAAACCACGTGAACTGGACCTGCGAATAAAAAAAGTTAAAAAGATGTCATTATGAAGGGGGCCCACCTCTACTCCTATATATACCTTCCTTCCTTCACATTTTTCATAAGTTTCATTTTTCATTTTTCTCTGTCTCTCTCTAGCTCTCATTTCTCTCTCCAAATTTCTTTCTTTTCTTTTTTTTCTCTCTCTCTCTTTTTTTTTTTACTCTCTCTCAACATGGAAGCTTTCAATCAGCTAGCAAGGAGTCAGATCGCCATGTCAGCTACACTGGATCTCTTCAGGTATGTTTTTTATTGCTGCATAGTTAGTAAAAATTTTGATAATTATTATTATTTATTTATTTATTCTTTTTTTTGATTGATTGATTTTTTTTATGCAAAAATTATAGAGCGTACAGTTGAGGCCTAAGGGAGGCCGTAGTGTCATGGAGTTGGTTTGCCTCTATTTGGGTAATCGAAAGGCTATCCGTCTGCACCTCGAGCCATATGGCTTACTTGGGTGGCTAGAGTTGGACATTAAGCAGCTGGTCAATACCATCATGGTAAAGGCATTGGCGGAGCGCTGGTGGGATACTATAAATACATTCCACCTTTCCTGCAGTGAGATGACAGTCACTCCCCTTGAGTGGAGCATACTTACTGATATGCATTTCAGACCTCGTCCTCTCGAGTTTTATTCTTTGTGGATCGATTGCTCTTCTATAGAGATGACTACTCTGATTAGGGCTGACCCCCCTCGTGGGAACCTTAATGTCCCATGTTCCTGACTTCATTAGGCTTTGATGACCATGGGTCAAACTCTAGGTCAGTATGATGTTGATCAGGTGTCAGACTATGTGCCTTGGTTATCTTAAGCTATACTTTTCTGCATAACAATAAGGATAGCATTAATTTGAATGTCCTGCGATCGCTGGAGAATCTGGATGAGATCGGTGAGTTTGACTGGGGAGTTGCCACCTTTTGTGCTATGTACTAGGAGTTGTGTAGCATTTCTCATGGGACACTTAGCGGCCATGGTGGTACCTCTATTATGCTCGAGGCAAGTGTTGTACTCTATTATCCAGTTATCTGATCTCTGTCTAGTAACTGACAAAATTTTATTTCTTGTAGTACTAGGCTTATGAGCACTTTCCAATGCTAGCTCCACCACTGAGAGAGCCTGCTGCCATTAACCCTCCTTATGGATGTCTTTGGAGAATGTCCAACAGAAATTCCTTTATGGCACTGTCATTTGATAATTGTAGAAAGATCTTTACTACTTTGACCATAGACCAGGTATTCCTTTGTTGATTTTGACTTGTATCTTATTGTTTACCTTCTACTACTTATATTGCAATCTATTTGCAGGTGAGATGGATGCCTTTTAACATATTCGCATAGTGGATTCCTGACCAGATCAAGCCTAGCATAAACTTATCCTCTTATAGACTCTTGCTCCATTGTGAGTCTTTGAGGATGTTTTAATTGAGAGAGAGGGTGAGGGCACAAATTATAGGAGAGAGAGTTGTGCCACAACCCCCTCCAGTAGACATAAGGTATAGACTAGCTATCCTGGGAGAGGATGGTTGGGCTGAAGGGGTTTCCTATCGAGATTATCTATTGCTCGACATAGACTATGATGAGTTCTGTAAGGCATCCTTGATGCGGGGCTCACCTCCCTTGGATAGATTATAGGGACCGACACATCAGGGATTTAGCTTAGGGACTTCCTGAGGGCCTCCTTTTAGAGCTGGGAGTTTCATCTCTCCGCGGGCCGGTATCACTATCTTGGTTGGCAACATGGTTCCTAGAGTTGGACCTTCAGGTGTTATGGTTGGTCCATCAGGTTTTGCAATCGGTTCTTCTGGGATTGGTCCTTTAGGGGCTAGTGGCTCAGCACTGACCCAAGCTCCAAATGCTTCAGTAGGAGGTCCAACTTATCCAGTCCCCTTGCCTGCTAGTCTTATCTGTTTACTAGCTCACCTTGATTATGTTTCTTATGACGATTGATCATGGCATTATGATATTCCTGAAGATTGACCGACCTTTTTCTCTACTATGCCTGAGAACATTACAGAGGTAAAATTTTGCATAGCTGTTGTTTTAACCTTTGCCTATTTTATAATGATTCTCACACATTTTTCTTTCTTCTCCAGGTTCCCATGGAGTTCCTCCGCTATCATTATAATCTCTTGGGCCGGTATGCATTCGCCATGAGCTCCCTTCTGCATGATATGGATATGATGGCAGAAGATCACGAGGAGGAGGGGCCCAGGCGAGGACGTCGCAGACCTAGGTGTGGCAGTTAGTGACCTATTTCATTAGCTTTTGCTTTTTCATGTATACATGTACTGAGGATGATGCACTCCTTATATAACATTTTGGATGTATGCATGATGTTTCAGATATATCCACTCTTCATGGTTATGCAATATCTTAGATGTATATATGATATGTATGACTTATGGATATTTTGGATGAAGTGGGTGCATGATATGGATGTAGACATTCGACTGAATAGGATTTCCATTGTGCTATTCCTTACGCTTTTCTCTCATTTTGTCTTTTTTTCTATCAACATCTGCATCGATTTTGACATAAAAATGAATTATTGTAGGCCCAAAATTTTAAGAAATTGTGGTAAAAATCTGCTGGAGGACAAGTGACACAAGGTGGTAGGGGTGGCATGGCTAGCGTGCTGCTAGTCTGGGCGGCACGAATACAAGGCGGTATGTTCGGTGTGCTACTGGTTATGGCAGCATAATTGGCGTGCCGCTGGGCTGAGCGACACGCTCGGCATGCTATCGATAGTGACTTTAACAGTTAGGTTTTTGCCTATTTAAGCAGATTTCATCCTTTTTCAGTCTATACAGTAAGTTTTCGAGCCTCAAAAAATCATTTTTTTTTCAACCATATTTTTGCTTTCCATCAATTTTATTATTTTTTATTCCTCACAATAGAGCCTTATTTCAGCTATGCAATGTTCTTATGGTGCAAGAACCTTACAAAAGTGGAGAGAATTAACCTAGAAAAGTATGGGGTCAGTGCTATGCCCACCCTAAGGGCCATAAAAATTGACTAGGAGTTTCTACACGCATGTATGCTCTTTTGGGATTCAGCTGCCCATGTCTTCAAATTTATGGCATCTATGGAGGAAATGTGTCCTACTTTCGAGGAGTTTTTTGTATTGCTCAAATCTGATCCAGAGGCTATGCTGGCTTCCCTTGTTGAGAAAGTAGGGTATTTTAACTCTTTTAGGGGACTTCTTGACTTGAGTACAGAAACTGCTAGTCTCATAGTAGTAGATGATTGGGTAGATCTAACTGCTATGATTGTAGAATTTCATGATCCTAAGGATTTTGAGGATGATGGGTGGTTCATTTGAGGATGCGGGCTTTATCCTTTTGTTTGACTGCATGATATATTTTTGTGAGCCCCACTGGCTGGGGGGATGCTAGAGTCACTGAGCTGATTCCATAAATGGAGGAAGGGAGATCTATTGCCGCTATAGTGGTAGCTGAGACCATCATGAGCTTGGACAGGTCTTGCACTTCTGATGGGCATTAGACAATTAGCCCTATCATTCTTTAGGTTGAACACTAGTTTCTGAATTTCATTTCGACTGCTTTTCATATTTTCTTATGCTTATCTTTTGTACCCTGATTTTTTAGATTTTGCGGAGAGACCATCTCCCGATAGTGGGGCCTCCCACAAAGGTGGATTATTCTGCTTCCTGGTATAAGACCCAGACCATTGTGATCAAATGAAACTCAGAAAGATAGTGGATAAGATGGCTGATGGAGTTGGATTCTGACGACCTGCTATAGAGGTGTGAATGGTACAAGATCAACAGTTTTATGACTATGAGCTTTAGCTATAAGATGGTCCATCTACTAGAGCTGAGGATGGCGACATTTTACCAAGCTACTAGGGTTGTGCGAAATGGGTCATAAATAGGGTGTGCCCCCAGATGGTGCTCTGTTTAAATCTATTCTGATTACTAAGACCGTTGCTCGAGGTGTTAGGAATGGATGGGTAAGAGGTTTTCATATTGTGCATCCTGCTCACCAAGGTGGTAAATTCTTGCAGTATATCGACTGGTGGATAGCCAACTTGTGAAAATTAGAGAAGGCTAGGAGGGCTGCTACACTTAAAGAGATAGAATAAGAATCATGATTGTTGTTTTATTTAGCTTAGGACAATGATTTGATTCTGTCTTTATTTTCTTTTGATGTTCCAAAAATTAAATGAGACAAATAAGTCATCATTTTTCTTATTATCTCTTTTGTTGCTCTAATTTTTGCCTAAGCCGCCCTTTCGAGTTTTCAACTTAGTGAGCTTACTATTTTCTATTTTTTATTACTTTTTATGATGCAATTAAGAGCCAAATAAATGTGAAATGAAAATTTTATTAATGAATTTGACCAAACCCACAAGGGCTGCCTACGTATCTCCTTACAATGATACATGACTTTTATTCTTTTTCCTCTTTATGGAGAATCAAGTCCACGTAGTTATGGTTTTGAGGAAAAATGCGAATGCTATGCATGATTTCACAAGGATTGCAAATGCTATGCATGAATTACAAGGATGCTTATGCAAAGTATCTCTTGAGTTGATCCAGATTGCATGGGCTAGCAAATTCTATGCCATCTAAGTCTGTCAGGATTGCTGCCCCACCAGATAAGATCTTCTTTATCACAAACAGACCACTCCAATTAGGTCTGAATTTTCCCCTTGGATCATGAATAGGCGCCCTTATTTCTTTTAAGACATGGTGACCCTCTTACAATCCTTTGTCCCTGACTTTCTTATTGAAGTGCCTAGCCAGTTTCTATTGATAGCCTTGCATCTGATATAAGGCATCCATTCTCTTTTTGTCGATGGCAAGAAGTTGCTCATGGTAGCCTTTCACCCATTCTACTTCATCCAACTGGCTCTCCCACACAATGCGAGCTAATTTGACTTCTATCTCGATTGGTAGGACAGTTTCCATCCCATACACCAAAGAGTAAGGTGTAGCACCAGTTGGCATACACACTGTTGTTCTATATCCCCATAAGGCATATGGTAAATGTAGGTGCCAATCCTTATGGTTGTCAGCCATCTTTTGCAGTATATTCATGAGAGTCTTATTTGTAGCTTCAACTGCGCCATTTGTTTGAGGTCTGTATGGAGAAGATTTGTGGTGTTGGATTTTTTCCTTTTTTAATAGCTAAGTGACCTCCTTTTGGAAGTGAGATCCATTATTAGTGATGATCTCAAAAGGAACCCTATACCTACAAAGGATGTTGGTATGAAGAAGCTGGGCTACTCATTTGGAATCTAATATTTGGTAAGATGTGGCTTCAACCCATTTGGAGAAATAATCAATACCAAAATGAATTCATGCTTGTCGGAAGACTTTGGGTTTATCTTGCCAATGACGTCTAGGCCCCATGTTGCAAACAACCAAGATGTGGTGATAGGAGATACAGGTATAGGAGGTTTCTTTTGGAGTTTGGTGTAGATTTGGCACTTATGGCATTTCTGTACATATCTTGCACAATCTTGATTCATAGTAAGCCATAAGTAACCCTGATTCATGATCTTGTGGGCTAAAGCAATTCCATTCATGTATGGGCCTTCGTTGCCACCATGTATCCATCCCATGATCTATTAGGCTTCCGTTTTAGTGACACGTCTCAAATGGATGTTATCCCAGACCCATTTATAGAGTACTTCCCCATTTGGAATGAAAACTTTGGACAACTGTCTTAAAGTCCTCTTTTTTGTTTTAGAGGCCCTTTTAGGATAGAGTCCATTCTTGATGTAATTGAAGATATCCCAAAACTATGGTTTGCTATCAACCACTTGAATATTCAAACAATAAATTATACAACCTGGCTCATGCTTAACTTCAATTGTAATTGGTCTGATTATGAAGCCATCGCTTATATCAAGCATTAAGGCAAGTGTTGCCAAAGCATCAGCAAATCTATTCTTCATCCTTGGAAGATAATGGAAAGATAGTTCATAGAAATTGGCTGCCAGTTCATCTAAGCATTTATGATAAGGAACCAAATGCTCTTCTCTGATCTTACACTTCCCCAAGGCTTGGGAAACTATCAGATTTGAATCCCCATAAATCTCAAGGCATTTGATTATGAGTCTCATTGCTACTTCAAGACTGCATATGCATGCTTCATACTCTACTTCATTGTTCATCACCTTGAAGTTTAGTTTGATGGCTATGGGTAAGTTTTCCCCACTTGGTGTAATGAACACAATGCCGGCACCATACCCTTTATTGTTAGATGCCCCATCAAAGTAGAGCTTCCAAACTTCATTGTCAACCATCAGGATATCTTCATCAGGGAATTTAGGCTCGACCCGTTGATCATCTACTAAAGCTGCAGCTAACTGATAAGTCATCATGCTACCCTTAACTACATTCCATTGTACATATTTCAGATCATATGTAGCTAATATAGCCATCCATCTTGCCATCTTACTATCAAGAACCAGCTTCTCCATAAGGAATTTCAAAGGACTATTGTCAGTAAGAACATGAGTTGTAAAAGAGCAAAGGTAGTGTTACAGCTTGTGGTAGACCTATACCAAAGCAAGGCATAGCTTTTCTATAAAACTATACTTGAGCTCATGAGATAGCATCCTTTTGCTCAAGTAGTAGATGGCATTTTCCTTGCTAGAATGAGGAGCATTCTGAGTGAGCATTGCCCCTATTGCTTCATTAGTTACTGATAGGTAAAGTAATAAAGGTTTTCCAAGCCTTGGTGGCTGTAGTACTGGTGGGTTTAGTAAGTATTGCTTAATTTGGTCAAAAGCTTTTTGGCAGCCATCATTCCAATACTTGGAGGTCCTTTTTCTGAGTAACTTGAAGATGGGCCCATATATATTAGCCAATTGATTGATGAATCAACTAATGTATTGTAGCTGTCCGAGGAAACCTTTGATTTCCTTTTCTGTTTTAGGAGGTGGCATTTCTAGAATTGCTTTTGATTTAGTAGGGTCCACTTCTATACCCTTCTTGCTGACCATGTGGCCTAGGAATGCTCCAGATGAGGCTCCAAAGACACATTTGGCAGGATTAAGCTTGAGATTGTACTGGCGAAGTCTAAGGAAGAATCGCCTTAGTGCTTCTGAATGTTCTTTGGCAGTGGTGCCTTTTATTACCATGTCATCTATATAAACTTCAATTTCTTTATGCATCATGTCATGGAAAATGGTAGTTGTCATCCTTTGGTATGTTGCCCTAGCATTTTGAAGCAAAAATGGCATAACCTGGTAACAATAGGTGCCCCATTCAGTAATAAAGGTTGTGTTCTCTTTGACAGGAGGATGAACTATTATGTAATTGTACCCTGCAGCTAGGTTTGTTAAGGAAACCATTTCAGAACCTACCATGCGGTCTACCAAAAGATCAATGTGAGTTAAGGGAAAATCATCCTTGGGCTAGCTTTATACAAATCCTTGTAATCTATACACATTCTGACTTTACCATCTTTCTTAGGAACCGGCACAATGTTAGCAAGCCAGGATGGATAGTTGATAGGCTCAATGAAGTTATGGTCCAATAGCTTAGTAATTTCCTCTTTAATTGGTATGGACCATTCCGTATTGAGTGATCACAATTTCTGCTTAACGGGCTTAGCACCTGGGTAACTGGGATTTTATAAACTGCTATGCTTGGATCTAACCCTGTCATGTCTTTTGGGTGCCATGCGAAATAGTCTTGAAATTCTCTGATCATCTTCTCAATATAATCCCTGTTTATGCATGCAGATGTAATGAATGTAGTTTTTGGTATATCATGAGTGCCAGCATTAATGGGCTCTTTAATTGCATCATCTTTTATTTCATTTTTACTTGATATCTCATTTAAGTCAGAGTTAAAAGTTGGAACATCAAAGAAAAATGGAGACACAGGGTCATAAGAGGAAATAGTAGACTTTTTATTGAATTTGAATGGGGATATGTCCCAATTTACATCAAATTGAAAAGTTAGACCCTTAAGGTCAGTTACATCATTATCAACAGAAGAAATAGAAGAGACAGACTTAGATTCAAAAGATGAGTCTAGTTCAGATTGAGACACTGATTTAGATTGGGACTCTAGTATGGATTCTGATTTAGAAGGATAAAAGGGGCTCTCCTCAAAGGACCAATTTTGCAGCTTGGTCTCAGTGGAATAGATTAAGGTGGAAGGGTCAATTTTCTCCTCCTCAATAGTGAGCATGAACACTTCATCAAAAAGATTAGCCTCCTTGTTCTCTTCCTAATCCTGGCTAAGCATGTAGATTAGTTCACAGTCTTCTAACTTGACCTTGACATCATAAAAGATTTCAAACTAGAGAATCAGTTTTCTAGTAATGGGGTAGACCCAAGGCTTAGGAAAGTTATAGTAAGGAACTATGTCAACTTCCTTTACAAAATAGCCATTTAGAGTTTTGAAGTAAGGGTGCATAGGCCAGTCATAAACCTCACCTCTTTTAAGGGCAGCTATTCTATCTTTAGCCTAGTTTTCCATTTCCATAAGATCTTTATCAGTGGGCTCATACCCTAGCCTAAATGGTGGCATTGTGACTAGGTAGTCTAAAAAAGACTTCAAGCCCTGTTGGCTTCTTCCCAAACCTAAATCGGGAAAGTAGTTCATTTTTTGGAGCATGTTAGCAATAGCAATATTTCTAAATGGGTCAAAATCAAATGGAACAAATTCTTTACCCTCTTCACCCTTAATGTGTTGTATGAAGGAAAAGCCAGAGAGTGGATAAGTGGATAGCTCAGGCTGGATCTCAAGAATGGGACCAGAGCTTGGGATGTCTAGTTTTCCATGCATGTCCCCTTTGATTGTCATGACCCTATTTTTTGAAAGGGAACTTGACTTTTCTGGTGTAAGGAGGAAGGGATAGCCTTTGCTTGGTGGATCCAGTGCCTTCCAAGTAATAGGTTGAAACATGAAGGTACATCAATCACTTGAAAAGGTATAGTGAAAGATGTTGGCTCGATGGTCACATTAATGATAGCCACCCAAGGACTTCTCTCTTGGTATTGCCATACGCCCTTACTATATGATCTGAAGGGGTAAAATCAATGACTTCTAGCCCCAAGCAGCTTGCTACCTTCAGAGGGCATACATTTAAGGCTGAACCATTATCAATCAGAACCATTGGCATAGTCTTTCCCTGAGTTACCACAATAATGTAAAGGGCATTATTATGGTTAGAGTCTCCTTTCGGAATGTCATTCTCTCCAAAAGTGATGGACACCCCTTTAGCAGCACAAGTAATAGAAGCAATAAGGCTTTCAGGTGTGATATCAATAAGAGCTTGACACTAATTCAACACCTTGCAAAGAGCTTGGCGATGAGGATATGAGGATTGGATCAAACTCCAAATTGATATGTTTGCTTATGTTTTCTTGAGTTGCTTAAGAATAGGATCTTCATTTGGTTCAAGAATCCCTTTCAATTTGTTAGCGTAGGAATGGGTTGGATAGGTTGAGTGTTTGGATTTGGTGGGCTTAGGTTTTGGATGATTCTACCACTTATGGTGATGGCATCAATTTCCTCCACTAGGTTGGTGAGATCTAGGACACAACAATAATCGGGATTTGACTCAATCAAGAAGATAAAGTCAACTCCCTCATGATTATTTATGGTATTGACTATGTGGTTGGGTAAAGGGTTGGTGTTGATTTTGGGTCGGGCTTTTGGTGGTATAAGGTCATTGGAATCAATAAGGTCCTAAATTCTGTGTCTAAGGGCCTTGCACACATCTGTTTTGTGCCTAGGTCCTTAGTGGTAGTCACACCTTTCGTTTGGGTTGTGATTTTTTTGGCAGTGGATTGGGGATTAGTCTTGGTTCAAGGGGTTTCACCATGTTTTCCTCAAGCAGCTTTTTAAGGATAACACTCATAGGTACACCTCCTAGTTTAGAAAATTGCCTCCTTTCAATCTTGAGAGGCTTCTTGATTGTCAGACCATTAACTTTCCCCCTTTCTGATTCATTGAGGAAGTCACATTACCTTGATGAGTTGGCTTTTTATATCTTAACCCTGATGCAGACTCTTCTTTAATTTGACCACTCTGAATTAGGTCTTTAATTTTTGAAGCAGTAGCAATAAGGGCTTTAAAAGTAGGCAAGTATTGAGTTTGTAGCCTTTCTTGGTAAATTGGCAGAATATTCTTGACAATTATGTCAATTTGTTCATTTTCAGGAGGCTGATTCACCATCTGAGAAGCCTTTTTCCTCCACCTCGTAAGGAACGAAGAGAAGAAATCCTTTGCATATTGTTTGGCGGTCTCAAGGTCTCTTCTTGTTACATCGACCTTGATGTTATAGTGATACTATTTGACAAAAATATTATAGATATCATCCCAGGTCTATTTATGGGAAATATCCAAATCTACAAACCACTTCACAGCAGTACCGGTTAGTGACTGTTGAAATAATTGGGCTAGGAGTTCGTTATCCACCCCCAAAGGATGCATGGCCCCTATATATACCTTGAGATGGGTCCTGGGGCAGGTAGTTCCATCAAACTTGTCAAACCCAGGCATCCTAAACTTGGGAGGAACTCTTGCATTAGGAAACAAACTTAGGGACCCAGTATCAACCAGATCCTCTTTCTTTTTCATACCCATCAACATTTTCTCCATATGCTCCATTTTTTCCATGTAGGCTTTGATTTCAGGATTGACTTCCTTCCCTTAGAAAGGATTTGCGGGTCGGGAAGTAAAAGTAGAGGTGAAATTTGATGGTTGTATGGTCACGGGTTGAAAAGGTGAATTATATTTGAGGAATTTGGGTGACGGGATGGGTAATGGTGGAATAATGTCAATGTTTGCAGGTTCTTTGTCTCTAGAGTCAACTCTAGAAATGGATCCATAGATAGGATAAAAGGCAGGTTTTGGGTCAGTTTTGAGTAGTTTTTGGTCATTTAGGTTTTGAGTAGTTTTTGGTCATTTGGGTTTTGAGCCAGAGAGGTCTGTTCCAGTATGGTACAGACATCTTCCATAATAGCCCTCCTTTGAGCCTTGAGTATGTCTTGGAAAAGGGCTTTTTGCCTCTTAATCATGGTATCTTGGTGTTTAGAGAGCTTAGCAAGAAGCTCATCAAAAATTTCATCAGCTTTGGTATCAATGACTTCATCTCTGGCAACAGACATTTTGTCAACCTTTAGATATAAAGACAAATTTGGGTCAGTTTTTAGCTTAGGCATGGAATAAAGATCATGGAATACATCAGTTTTTGATTGGGACCATAGGTCTATGATTGGAACTAGTAGTGTTTGAGTGAGATTAAAACTCTTCAAATTTGTAAGGTTTATGCATACATGCATGTATGCATGAATAAAAAAGGTTTCATGAAAATGACATACCAAGTTCCAGCATTATGGTGCATACAATCCTAAAGGAAGGTTCTATGAGTCATTACATGAGAGGGTTAAGGTGGTTTGAAGGGAACCCATCACATTAGAGATGTGATATACCTAACTATATGTGAGACAAGGAGCTTCGCGTGGGTCAAATGGTACGTTCATACTCGTTACACCTCTAAAAGGATTAGAGGATATGTTGTGGGTTGGATAATTTCATTATCGGCAAGCAGACCTAAAGAAGGTTACCCACTCAATGTTACTTTCTATCCTTTGTTTTCCTAGAAGCTTAGGCTTTTATGGACCAAGAGTCCAATGTAGTGATGCATGACAGAGTTATTTCGCGTTTAAAGCCAAACTTGGTATTTTACCAAAAATGATCCACTTTATCTTTTATTTGAAAAAGATTTTAAGTCTCCAGTGGAGTCTGATGTGATGTAAAATGGTATGGATTTAGTGTTATTTCAAGTGCATTTTAGTTGCTTTTTAGGTATATGTTTAGCATATTTTTATGCATTTTGTGTGTATTTCCTTAATATTTATTCTACTAACATTTTCTTAAAGATTTCTCCTTAACCTGATGGTTTTGAGAGTATTTTATAAAGTTTTAATAAGTTAAGGGAAGAATTAGAGGTTCCTAGAAGAGCCAAGTATAAAAAGAGAAAGCAAAGTTTGAAAAGTACTGGTGCTGAGTCCGCACCCTTCAACTCAGTTGGTGCCGAGTCGGCACCAATGGCTACTGTGCAGAGTTGTTGAAAGGAGGATGAGTTGGTGCCGAGTCGGCACACACCAAAAGACAGGATCCTTCATGAATAGTCTACAATGTTTCAGTCATAACTTCCTCTACACAACTCAGATTGAAATGATTCAAGAGGCTATGGAAAGACGAAAAAGAGGCCTACAACTTTCATGAAGACCTTGGAGTCTAATTTTTCCATCTGAATTGACCAAAATGCCCTTGAAGTTTCTGAAGCAGTTATTTGGTTACTTTTCACAAAGTGTTGCATTTTTTTATGAAATGTTATGACTTTTAACTATTCAAAGCCTTTAAATAGTTGAAGTTTCTTTTGTAAGAGGGGGTAGAAAATCTAAAAAATTAGAATACAAGTAGAGAGTATTGTATTAAGAAGAAAAAGAGAGATCTTACAAGTTTTAGCACTTTTAAGTACAGCACTTTGGGAAACTATTCTTGTATCAAGGCTTCTAATCTTGAAAAGGGCTAGTAAAAGATTTTTATAACTTTTTCTTTACTTAATCTATTTTATTTCTTTAATGATTGAATGTTCAATTTTCTTTTTATAAGATATCTAACAATGCATCACGGCTAAAGTACTTGTGGTTAGAATTGCAATGCAAATTTAGTCTATGAACTTCATTTTGATATTTTGTTAATGAATGATTGATTTGGCTTCAATTAAGTTCTTAATAGCTGTTATATATGCTTGATCACCATATGTAATATGTTAGTTAAGAATTTGCAATGAGAATTGGAATTCTTAATGGAAAAGTAATTGATGTCACTTAAGTTAAAAGATTAATTAGAATCTACTTCTAAAGGGGTAAAAAGAATTAACATTGAACTTCATGGTTTTTGTTTACATTTACATTGACATGAGAGTGTGTGTAAGTCTATTCAAAAATACCTTTAATTGACTTAGAGATAAGCTTTTAAAGATTTCAGGTTAATTCTCCAATCAACTCATTCATAATCTTATTTTATATACATGTTAGAAGTTCATTGATTTAAATTTAATTTGTAATTCTAACCTATTCTCTTTCTAGAAATTGTTTAATAACTTTGAATTATTTAGAATTTAGTGATTTGTAGTTAAATTAGTAGTTAATTAGTTACTCAAACTCCAATTATTCTTTGCCTATTCATCTTATTATTTGTTCGGTTAATAATAAATTCATCATTTTTCCTAGTGTTTGACCCCTTGCTCATGCTATATTTAGTCATAAGGGCTAGGGTATAATAATTTGCCCACATCAAATTTGGCGCCATTGCCGGGGAATTTTGATAAGAATTTTTATTAACTTAGGATAAATAAAGGTTGTTTTAGGCTTTAATCAGATATTAATTGTTTTTAAATGAGACGTACTCATAGTTCCATTAGTATTTTATCTTATGACAAGCATATTCATCATAGGGAGTTTCATGAAGGAAAATTTGTTTTATTATACAATTCAAGGCTTAAACTCTTTCCCGGTAAGTTAGAATCAAGATGGTCGGGTCCTTTTAAAATCATCAAGGTTTATCCTCATTGTGCGGTTGACATTAAAAATTCAAAAAGGGAAATTTTTAAGGTCAATGGTCAGCGTTTGAAATCCTATGTTGTTGGTAATCAGATGGGTAATGAAAATAGTTCGCAATTAGAGGTTTGGGGACTACTTGGTGAACCTTTGGGTAAATATGATTATAAGGTAAAGTTTTCACCACCACCTAGTTCAAGCATTCCTATTGAATCCATCGAGCCATCGGGTTGGGGAGAAGAATTTGATGCTATTGACAATCAAGGAACAAAGGAGGTTCATACCCTACACTCCCAATCTTAACTTGGAATTAAGGTAAGATCAAACTATAGATTTTAGATTTAACAAGGTATGATACTTACACATTTAGTTTATTTTTTATTCTATTATATATATTTGTTTTCATAAATTTTCTTTCTTTTTTTACAAAAATTGAAAAAAAAATAATAAATAAAAAAAATTTTGAAATTGACACAGAAATTCATTAGTGCCGAGTCGGCACCTTTCAACTGAGTTGGTGCCAAGTCGGCACCAATGGTCTCTGTACCGAGTTGATGCGCCGAGTTACACCCATCAATGGACTTTGTGCCGAGTCAGCACACATGATACACGGCATAAAAATTCAAATTTTACACCTTTTCAATTGCTGGGCCATTTGACTTCAATTTTGTTGTTTTTAAACTCAAACATCACTATGAAAGAGCATATATTCCTTAGTGTCTCTTGGGAAGGGACATGAAAAGACTACACAACTTTATCTCTTTATAGTTAATTTTTCTTTTGTTAAAATTCTGCATTCTTTTCTTTTTCTTTCTATTTTTATTTAACTCTTTCTTCATCTCCCTCTCTCTCACGTTTCTCTCTCACTTCTCATTTTCTCCAAGCTTTAGTTTTTTCCCTCTTTCTTAACCAAAACCCATTCCTTTTATCTTTCAAAAATTGCTTTACAAGATGGGTAGATCAAAACCAAATCCATCTTCATCTTCAAGGGGTAAGGAAGTTGCACAAGAGCAGGAAGAAGTTCTGGATATTGCACCACTATATAGAGCACCATTTCCAATTTTTGAAAAATGGGAATGACAAAGGTATGAAAAATGTCTTAAAAGAAATATTGTTGGTTCTAGGTTTCTTCCTCTTGATGTTGTTAGTAAAATGGGTTTTGATGAAATTTTGCAAAAATTTCTTAAACAAAAACTTCCATCATCTCTCCCAAAGGAGTCGACACTACCAGGGGTTCATTAATTAATTCCTTATCTCTACCCAAACTCTTAGCAAAACAAGGAGACATAAACGAATGCGTAGCACCCGAATCAATCAAGCATCTTGCACTAGAAATTTGGATGGGAATGATACCTTCTTCTTTCAAATCACACTAGATTAATATTCTTCCTTTGACTACACTTGATATTTATATAAGTGACAAAGAAATCCCTACCTTTCTTATTGTTTTAGTCTATATGGTAACCTCTAAGCCACAAATTTCTTAATATAATTCACTTAATTCATATTGCATACTTATGTATATATATAATGTAACTGATTTATTTCATTCTCATATTGATCATTGCTAAACATCATTTCTCTTCTTATGGCATCAATCACAATTATCATTTAATAATTCCATATAATTCACATATCAAACCATTGTCAAATGTAAGCATTTCATATAGCATAACATTATTCATATTAATCGTTAATCTAAGTTTGATCAAAACTTAGTCAACCTCTTTTTCTAATCCACTTAACCCCATTATCAAATTATCATACTTACCATGCATTTAACATGAGCACCCATCATATAATATCACATCACAGGACATATATCACCTAGTATATATCACATATCATGGCATGTATCATGTATCCTAATCATGTAACATATATCTTATAGCATGAAGAATTCTCCTATCATATAAAAGTCAATCATCTCTTAGGAAAATAAAGGAATCAATCCACACTAAGTCGCTGAGCAATAAAATAATATCATTCGTATCGCATGAGTCCAATACCACTAAGCCAATAGTTGTCAACTACCGGCCCACATCTCAACTATGCCCCTTTTCAGGGCAAATGTTAAGTAACCTTGTAACAACCCACACCAACCCTAGAAATTTTCGGGATAATTTGCTTAATTTAGAACTATTAAGGTTAAGTATGTGCTTTTATGAGAAATTAGTAATCTAAGTGATTGATGAGCATGTGCCATATTAAATTAATTTAATATGCATGATATGAGTTGCTATTGTGAAATGAATGATTTACATGAAGTGCATTTCATAAAAGAATTTATTTCAAATAAAATGGATTTTCATGCATAAAGACAATTTTTAAGCATAAAATGATTTTATGAGTATTTTAAAATAATTTTTAAAATAAATATTTTGGGAGAAATATTACAGAAATAATAAGAAAAATATTATTTTCATTTTAATTATAATTATCCCAAAATTTAAATAAAAAGCCCAAGTACCCAAAAGTCTACTACACTAAAATCCTCCTAACCTAGTTCATTAAGGGTATTGGTGGAAATTGTACCCAAACCCTAATATATAATGAAAAATTTGGCCAGCCTAGGTCTTCCAGTAGCCACCACTTTGGTTTTCTGTATCTTGGCAGAAAAATCCTCTCAAAATATTTCTCTCAACTGAAATTAATTAAACACCTTTCTGTTTCGCGATTTCTTGACCGTAATCATAAGTTTTTCTTCTCTTTCAATTTCTAAACTGATTTCTATGAAATAAATTACAGAAAAATTATTGTGAACTGATTAATTACTAATTTTTACAGATTTAATTCTGTTTGGGTGAGTTTTTGGGAGAGAAATCTATTTTCTACCGAAAATACAAATCTTTCTGCGAGATTTCTCTAAAGGTGAATTTTATAACTTAAAATCACAATTTTTATGCATAAACATCACTAGAGGGGTGCAATTTGTGCATTATTGTTTTCTAAACTGATTTTGAATTTTTTGGATGAAAAATATTGGATTAAATAATATTTCTGCATATTTCTGTGATGACCGGAAAGTTTTGGAAAACAAAGGAATTCAAGGTTTTTGTGGTAGAACTTAGAAGTTGGGAAATTCTATTACTAAATTAATATGTGGCTGCCAATTTGTGTGAGAAAGAATTCTAATATGATATTTGTTTTTTTTAGATGAAAAATAATGATTTTAATCATGTGTTTGTATATTGCTGTAATGAACGAAATGCGCGAAAAGCGTGAAAACTCATAATTTTTCACCTAAGCCTTAAAACTTGGAATTTTTTTGTATAAATACTATCTATGGCTGCCGAATCATGCATGGACATGTTCTAAACTGATATTTGCTAAGATTGAATAAAAAATAATGGTTTAAACAACCTATTTACATATTTTTGAAATGACTGAAAAATACCGAAAATAAGAAAACTCATGGTTTTGTACCCTATAACCCAAAAGTTGAATTTTTATGTATGAACAACACTAAGTGTGGCTGATTCACATGAATTAATACTTTAAAATGATTTTTGTTGTGTTTACATGAAAAATCTTGATCCAAACCATGTTTTTACATATTTTTAAAATAGACGGAAAGTGCGAACAGAAAGAGAATTTAGTTTTTCCTTTTGGTGATGCATTCGACCTACCTTAATATTTTTGTCCCAATGTTTATAATTGTTATGTGATGTGTTTTGATGATTATTAACATGTATGTATATATAATAAATGATAAAATTGCATATTAGTTGAAGGTATGACTCTAGATAAGCTTAAAGGCATTTTGGTATACTTAAGGTATACTTAAGGTATCTTAACCTTATATTGTGATTAGAATGCAAATGTGATTGGGAAATATGGAACTAGATGTTATGATGACTTGATAATAGATACATGGTTTTGAGTTAATGAAGTGACAATTGAATAAAAAGGATCATAAGAGTTAAGCATGACATTTGAAAGGTTAATTGTTAAGTTGACATGTATGGAAGTGTAAAGTGTATTAAGATGATTGTTAAAGTGAATTGATATTGAGGTAATAATATTGTGATGACCTTAGAAAGGTATTGACATGATTGTAATGTATTCTCATGTGAGCCTATAAGGCCTAAGTGTGCAAGACTTTTAAAGTCAACGAGTTATATGCAAGTGATAAGTACACCTATATGTGGACTCTAAGTGTATGTATATGCTATACGTGCATGGGATAGTTATGGGATAGGAGCATCATGAGTAAATAAATACTAAGTATTAAACTAAATATTATGTTAGAGTTTGAGGAGCTTTAGAAGTGCAAAGGGACTACATATACTAGGAGTAAAGGAACCCCAAGGTGAGTAAACATCATTCTACAAGTGTGTGTAAATGCCATGTTCATGTTATAAGTGTGAACAACATTATGTTGTGTTATAAGAATGTGATATATTGTTATGTAAACCTTTGCATTCTTTGAAACCCAAGTTCCTTTCATCCTAAATTAATTAAGTGATTCTTTAAAAAGCTTAGGTTGCCAAAGGACAATTGGTCCAAAACTATTTTGTTTATCCAATGAGAATTTCTTGTCATTATCACCCTAACTTATATTCTTTTTGGAACTACACTATCATTATCTTTTATTCAAAAGTTAAACCACTATTATTATTGGGATATATGTTATTGTTGCCTTATGTGATATTGTTAATTATGATTACCATTAGCTCTAGCTATGGTACCTTTGACCCTTTATGCAGAATCCTCATGCCGATGTAGATAATCATCGGAACCTATGCATATAGTCTTAACTCGATGGATAGGGGTAGTGTATCCACCTCAACTAGAAAGGGGCAGTTTTAGCCATGGAGCCTAATCAGCTTCATGCCTTATAAGTGATAGGAGTTGGAATTTGATATAAGGCTACCTCTCTTAATAAGTTCGAGTGATAGAGCAATAGCCTTTACTCACTATAAGTTATAAGTGTGATTTCTACAAACTGACCAAATTGACCTCGTGCTAATTGTAACTTGATTCATGAATTATAAATCATGAACTATATGTATAACCTATGTGTTTCCTTTTCAAAGGAATATGTGATAATGTATGTGCCTTTTTATTTACTCATTGAGATCATCTATCTTACCCCTTTTTCCTTGTGTGGTTCCAAGTGAGCAAATGTGAGGAGGCAAGGTGATGGCTCAAGCATTCTACTTTGCTTGGGGGATTCCTTATCCAAGTTATTAATAATACTATTTTATGAAGTCTTGTCATTAAATGCTCCGAGAATATTGATTGATACTCTTTTGAGATATATTATTTTCCTTATGGATTTTAGGTGTAATGTTTAATTATAGATTTCCGCAATTAAAGGTATTAATCTAAATGTGTTAAATGAGTTATTGTAAGAGGTTTGGTATGATCATAGGCATAAATTGTTTATGTGTAAGTGGGTTCTATGGGCATAGGTGACCTTATGTCTGCCCATGTTCTAGGACTGTCATATCTTTAAGGTTGCGATGTGACAAACCTCCAAGGTCACTTAGGCGAAAAATCGATAACAGGGGAAGTGGCCGCAATATGACCAAAGCCACTACATCTATAGCAAAAGAAATCCTTATCCTACATGGAACTTGTCAAAGACAAAGTCCTAAATGGTGAGTAGCAAGAATCTCTAGGTGCGTGGTCATCCATTTGCTTAACATCTCTAGTGTTAATCTACTCCACATCCTCCTTCAAAGCATGAACCAAGGACTTGAGGCATCAATTTTCATCTACCAAATCAGAGTAGTCACTCTTCAGTTTTTGAATCTTGCGATAAACCCAGTCATAGTCTAGGTGCTCCTTAGGGTCCTCCTCATTAAGAGTGTTGTTTCCTTTAGGGTGAATCACAGACATGACTTTCTCGAACATCTTTGGCTAAGTCCTCTTGCAGGTCACATGGGGTGCTTTAGGCTGAGGTCCTCCAACAGGGGTATTCTTCTTAGTCATCTGATAAAAGAATCATAAGGCACACAAATAATAACAAAGAGTACAATAGCTTATAATGATTTCATGGAACTATATTAGCGATAGACTGTAATTGACATAACAGGAAAATTATTATGCTCCAGGATTATACTTAATCAACCTAATAAATAGAAAACTAGACTTAAAAACTATAGCTCTGATACCATCTTTGTCACATCTCAAATTCAGAGATATGATAGTCCTAGAACATAAGGAGACATAAGGTCACTCATGCCCATAAAACCCATTCAAATACATATAAACTCTCTAATAAGGACTCCTAGAGCATCTAAAAGAGACTCTTTATATCACAGTATGGTAATAAATTTGGACAAGGAAATTCCCCAAACAGAGTAGATTACTTAAGTTATCACTTTGCCTCATCATAATGCACACCTGGAAACCACACAAGAAAAGGGGTGAGATAGATAATCTCAATGAGTAAACAACATAGCTTATACAATAACACATATATCTTAAAAGGGGCTCATAGCACATAACTCATAGGTCATGATTCATAATTCATGATTTGTAGTTCATGGTTCATTATTTGCAATTTAACAAGGTTCATAGAAATCGCACTTATTACTTGTGAGTGAAGACTCTTGCTCAATTCATTCATGAGTGAAGACTTTACTCAATTCACTTGAATATACTATAGAAGTGTGAAGTTAATCAGGCCCCATGGCTAGAATCACCCCTTTTAGCTGAGGTGGATACTATGCCCTTATCCCTCGGGTTAAGACCATGTGCACAAGTTTTGATGATTGCCTACATTCGCATGAGGATTTTTGCATAAAATGTTCATAGATATTATAGCTAGAGCTAATGGTGATCATTTATAATAATAGCACTTAAGAAAGCAATAACATGTAGCATAATCGCAATAACAGTTTAACTTATTGAACAAAAGATAAATAATAGTGTGGTTCTAAAAAGAATATTAGGTAAGGCAATAATCACAAAGGTTCTTTCTTATAATAGAGTAATCAAAATTATTTCAGACCAATTATCCTTTAGCAACCAAGCTTAACAAAGAAGTCATATCATTATAATAGAGAATAGAAAGGCACTTGGGTTTATATAACATGATAGCTTGTACTTGTAACATGAATATAATGTTTACTTACCTTGTGGTTCCTTTGCTTCTAATTGCTATAGCCCTTGGACTTCTAATAATCTTCAAGCTCTATCATAACATGATAATTCAATACTTAGCCTTTGCTTAACATCATGCTATCCTATCCCATAACTACCTCATGCACATATAGCATTCACATATACTTGTAGTTGCACATAGAAATGCTCTCATTACTTTTAAAATCATGCATATTTCACCTTCATAAGCTCACATGAAATCATATTATAACTCATACTATGACTTTTCTAAAGTCAAACATAATATATCATGATCTTAATATCAATTCAATTTAACATTCAACTTGGTATACTTAACACTTTCCATATATATCAACTTAACATGTAACCTTAAAGAGTCAGGCTTATCCATTTAGACCAAATCATACAATCAATCTCATAGTCAATTTAAGATCATTAATTCACTATTAACTCATCATAAAACTATTTCACATGTCACTTAATCATGTTCACATATTAACCATACATAACAATTAGGATTTGGAAACCCTTGTGTAGGCCAAACCTCTCTAGGCTTTGTCTAGAGTTACTCTTTCAACCAACATGCAATTAAATCATTTACCACTCATATACTAATAAGTACATGAATGCCTAAATTTTATCCCCTCATTTATCATGATTTATGCTTAAAATTGAGTTTGATTTGTTTGTTTTAATGTTGTTTTCAGTCCTTTTTAGAAACCTTGTGCTTTAACATGCCATGAGATGATAATATAAAAGAATGACAGAGTCTGGTTAAAAGATGGAGCATTTTGAAGAGGCAGAAGCAAAGTAGAGGGTAGGTATGCCCAAGCCCATGGGCATAGGTGTGCCTGCGGGATAAGGAGAAACGCTATTGCCTATTTTCACGTAATAGCCCCGTTCCCATGCCTAGAGCCACGGGCGTGGGTGTGCTCGTGGGATAAGAAGAAAGGCTTCTACCTGATTTCGCCAAGCCAAAAGTATTTCTAGCCATTTATACACCCAGCGACTCTATTAAGGTATATAAGAAATTTTTGCATAGGAATTTGGGGATATGAAATCTAAAAAATTGGAGGCGTTTTCTCTGAGGAAAAATTAAGGTTTTGCAGTGAAAATTAAAGGTGAAGATCGAAGTCCCTCACATTTGAAGTCAAGGATTGAAGATTCGAATTTGGATTATCATTCATCCATTATGGATTGCTTGATTTCTTTTTCTTTTATCTTTTATTCTTGTGACTTTTTCATTATTAACTAAGTTTTTCATACCTAGGTATTTGATGAATCCTTAATTACTTTGTATAGATTGAATGGATTTTTAATCAACCAAATCATTCATCTAGATTGATTTATCTTTATGATTTATATTTGTTATTTCCTCTTATCAATTGCATGCTTGATAATTGGAATTAGTTTTCTTGTTAATTGTCTTGAGAAAGCTTATTTAGAATTGATCACTCATAAAGGTTGAGAGTTGATTGGGGTGCTAGAGATAGACCTATAAGATTCTTTGGTTTATAGTTCCTTAGTTTTAATGCTGTTGCTATTTAATTATAAATTGAGAAGAGATTCTTTTTATAATACTTAGTAATTAGGGATTGAAAGGTTTGAGAGAGGTTTCAATCTAACTTAGTGGAATGACAATTCAATCCGATGTTTGATTTAGTTGAGTTCCATTCGTGAAATACATATAGGGTGTAGGAGGATTCAAATACCTAGGTAGCTTCTACCATTAATTCTTCTCTTGCAATTCTTTTATATTATCTTAATTAAAGTTTTTAATCTAGTTTAGTTATTTTAATTTAAAAATTACTCAAACTTTTGATTAACTAGACAACAATCAACGTTTAAGCTAGTATTTGTCCTTGTCCCCAGTGGAACGATAACTCTACTCATCATTATATTACTCGTGCGATCTGTACACTTGTAGAAAACACATCATATACACATGTCAACAATCATTAAAACATGTCATACAAAAATTATAGACGTTGGGATTAAAATCCCAATGTAGGCTGAATGCATACTTTCATGGAAAACATGAACTTTCTTATATGTTGTGCTTTTTGCTCATTATAGTAATATGCAAAAACATGACTTAAATCAATATTTTTCATGTAAATATGATAAAAATCATTTTAGAACACATTAATGCAGGAATCAACACCTTTTTATAGTTTATACACATGAAAATTCCAACTTTTAAGTTTTAGGATCAAAACCATGATTTTTTCTCATTTTTTGTACTTTCAAATCATTACAGTAATATACAAAAATATGATTTAAATCTTTATTTTTCATCCAAACACAATAAAAATCAATTTAGAACACAACAATAAACAAATTGGCAGTCCTCCTTATATAAATGCATAAAAATTCTAATTTTGAGTTTTAGGGTTCACCTCTGGTGGATTCACGAGGAAAGAGTTGTGTTTTCAGTTGAAAATCAGTTTCTCCTTCAAATAATTCACCTAGCCTAATTTAAATAGTAATAAAATAGTAAATATACATCCCCAAATAGATTTCTCATTGTTAGTTTCATAAAAATCAAATAATAGATTGAAAGAAAGGAAAAACTTAAGAAAACAATCACAAAATCACAAGGTTTGAAGGCACCTTGTGAATTTCGGTTGAGTGAATACTTTTGAGAGAATTTTTCTATAAAAATTCTAAAGAGTAACAGAATGGTGGTTGCTATAATAGGGCTAGCCAAAATTTAGGGTTATATATTTAGGGTTTTGGCAAAATTACAAGTTTGCCATTAATGAGCTAGGTTATGAGTATTTTAGTGTGTTGGGCTTTGGTGAGTTAGGCCTTTTTATTTTATTTATTGGCTAATTATTAGTAATTAAAAATAAAATATTTTTCTTATTATTTTCATTAAAATTTTCCCAGAAATATTTATTTGAAAATATTTTAAAAATGCTCATAAAAATTATTTTATGCTTAAAAATTGTTTTGTGAATGAAAAATGACTTTATGTGCAATAAATCATTTTATGCTTATGCACATCATATAAATAACTTATTTCCCATTAATAATTCATATTATGAATATTAGAACTAATTTAACACGCCACATGCTCATCAATCACATAACACATGAATTTTCATAAAAGCACTCAATTAGTCATAATAATTCTAAATTCAAGTTATTATCATGGAAACTCCTAGGCTGGGTGTGGATTGTTACATTTAAAAAGAGAGGTATTTTTTATTACCTCATTGCCTTTTCCTTCTCTTCTTCTCCTCTTACTGACCTTGAATTGCTGACCTTCGGCTCAGATACTCGTACTGTGATATGAAGAGTCTTTTTTAGAAGCTCCGGGAGTCCTTGTTGGAGAGTTTTATTTTGGAATGTTATTCATTTGATAAATTATTTAGAGTCTTAAATATTATTTCCTTAGGAATTATGTTTAAAGTATATTTTAGTTATTCTTCCGCAACTTAAGGTTTTTCTTATAAATGGTTTAATTAAGTTAATTCATGATGTTTAGGTACGATCCTAGGTATTATTTATATGTATTTGAGTGGATTTTATGGTTGGTGACCTTATATCTCCCTATGTTTTCAGACCGTCATATCTCCAAAATTGGGATATGATAAAGAAAGAGTTGTGTTTTCGGTGAAAAATTAGTTTCTCTTTCAAAATAATCACCTAGGCCAAATTTAATTAAAAGAAAAATAGTAAATTGATAGCCCAAAATAGTTTTCTAATGATTAGTTTCATAAAAATCAATTAGTAAATTGCGAGGCAAAAACATACGAAAACGGTCATGAAATTGTAAGGTTTGAAGGTAACTTGTAAATTTTGGTTGAGAGAATATTTTTGAGAGAGTTTTTCTGCGAAAATTATGAAGAATAATAGAATGGTGGCTATCTCCTTAGGTTTAGCTGAATTTTAGCTTAATATATGTAGGGTTTTGGCAAAATTACAAGTTTGTCATTAATGAGCTAGGTTAGGAGTGTTTTGGTGTAGTGGGCTTTTGGGAGATTTGGCCTTTTTATTTAATTTATGGGCTGATTATAGGTAATTAAAAATAAAATATTTTTCTTATTATTTTCATTAAAATTTTCCCCAAAATATTTATTTAAAAATATTTTAAAAATGCTCATAAAATTTATTTTATGCTTAAAAATAGTTTTGTGCATGAAAATTCACTTTATTTGCAATAAATCATTTTATGCTTGTGCTCTTTATATAAATCACTTTGTTTGCCCTTATGCACTAAGAAAGGCGATTGAATTGGTGGAAAGTTAAAATTTAGATAGAAACGAGATAGGGAAAGAGAATGAACACAATCGATTTTATAGTGGTTCGAGTATTAATGAACCCTACATCCACTCCCTAATCTCAATTGGGTATTCTACTACTAATTGATATTTACAAGTAGTTTCAAGCTCACTCCAAAATTACAATGTATTTCAATGGCTCACACACAACCCTGTCAAGTGTTTCCTTTAGGCTCACACTCAAACCTATACAAGAGTTTTCTAATGGCTCACTCTCAACCCAATATTTTGTGTTTTTAAGGCTAACACTCAAACTTACTTGAGCAATCAATGCTCTTACAACAATCAAATAATAACAGTAAAAGATTAAGCTATGAGATTTGAAATTGCAAAGATTTAACTCTTAATAGATGTTGTTCTTCTTGTTAGGATGTTTGATAAAGGTATTTATATGATTTTCTTCTTCAAATTCCTATTAAAAATAGTATAAAATCAATGATTTCATAGCAGCTTTAAAATCTTGTTTCAAATTTGTGTTTTGACCAAAGTCATGATCGCTACCCAAAATTTTGCGGTCGAGACTGTATTTTTGCGGTCGCGATGTCTAGATTCCACAATGGCTAATGACACGTGGCTTTTGTTAGTTGGCTCCTTTCTATGTCCATTGCAGCATTTGAATTCAGTATGAAAGTCGCGATCGCGATTATTATTTCGTACCCATAATCACGATCATAAAGGAGGTCGCTATTTACTCTATATGAATTTTGAATTAATTGCCTTTTAAAGATCTTGGTCTCAATAACATGGTCGCATTCATGATTTAGTGGTTGCGGTCATGATTATGGCATAATGGTTGCGACTCAGAAGCTAAACAATCATCTTAGGGAGATATCAATCTTCTGTCAAATCCAATCAATTAAACAAGTTATAATTGATATGATGCAAATATGTATAACTAAACTAATCAATTAATAGTTAATTTTGTGCTTGAATGCATGAATTTTATCTTTAAAGTGGTGTTTTTAATCTTGTTTTTAAGTGTTCTTTAAGTAATCTAGGTAACTCTCAAAGGATCAAGGGTTCTATGCTTGAAAGGGAAGAAGTTTTACAAGGACTAGCCAAGACAAGCCCATGCTGACTTGTGCCCTATAGGTGCCGAGTCATGACAGAAGGTTGTGGTGCCGACTCATGCCCTTTGGTGCCGAGTCATGCCATAACCACATGATGCCGACTCACCCTATCTTGTCTCGAGTAGTTATGATGCCTTTTCATCAAAACACTTCACAAAAGGCTCCTTTTGTAAAGGACATGACACATAGAAAACTATAAATAATAATGTCTTATAGAATTTTAGACATGTGATATTAGTATTATTCATATATTAAGTTAGTAATTAAGAGTGTAATTCAAGTGTTCAAAAGTTAGAACAAGATTGAAGAGTTACTAAGGCATGCAAGCAAGCATTCAAGGACACTTCTTCAAAGTAAATTTATGGAGCAAGGATTGAAGAAAATATCATCAAAGTTTCCTTTCCCTCATCTTTTTTTTTTTTTTTATCTTTGTTCCTTGATGATCATCTTGTCTTCTTATCTAAACTTTGTCATTTACACTATGAATATACACTAGTTTGGTTTTTTTGAATTGCAATGAAGTATTGGTTTTAATCATTCTATTTCTTATATGCTTTGCATGATTTAATTTTAATTGTGTGCTTAATTAATGTTGTATGTGCTTGATCACCATGTATAACATGATAGTCGAATTATTCACAACAAGAGTAGGGATAAATTGATGGAAAAACAATTAAAATTACTTAGAGAATAGGATAAGCACTTGGAGACAAGCAAATCCACTCTAAGGGGAATTATAGTATTGGCATGAATATTTATGGTTCTATTCTATCTCTATGATGACATGAGAATGCTCATAGACTCTAGATCAAACACTTCCAATTGATAACGAGAGTTGCTTTTAGGAATTATAGACCATACTCTCAATCATTGCATGCATATAACACACCTTATTAAAATCAATTCTGATTTGTAATTCAATATAATCAACATCCTTAATCGTAATATTAGTATAGTAGCATATAGTTAGTTTTAAATCTCTTATTTAATATCCTTGCCTATCCATCCTAGTAACTATCCAATTAATACGAAATTTTCAAGTTCCCCAGAGTTCGACACCCTACTCATCCTATACTAATCCCTTTGGATTTGGGTCACCCATAGTAGGCCTAACAATAATCTGCATAAATCAACACTTAAACAAACATTAGATAGCTTTCAATTTGATTGGCAATATCAAAATAGAGATTCACTAAGTTTTGAAATAACTTAGGTCAACAATCTCCCTCTTTTTGATTTTGATAATCAAATTGAATTTAAATATAAAATAAAGTAACTTAAAATTAAATATTGAATTGAGAGTACTCCCCCTCAATTGATGCATGATAAACATAGGTAAAGAATTTTTTTTAATCCTTAAACATAAACATATTATAAATATATTTTTTCCCCTTAACATATTCTCCCTTTTTACCTTTAACATATTTGTTTTATATTTAAGTTCTTATAAAATTTTTCCCCCTTTGGCAATATCAGAAAGGAATAAAGAGAATGAAAATGAATAGAGAAACGAAACAAGAGTAAATTAAAGAAAATATATAATTTCATTTAATTAATTTCTTAAAATTGCCAAAAGAAATACATAAAAAATACAAGAAAAATATTTTAAGATTCATTTCCTCCATCTTTCGGTTCTTCTTCTTCTACATGAGTTTCTTCCTCATGTACCTCTTCCTCTTCTTCACTAAAAGCCCATTCTTGGAGGTTACATTGAGGAAGACCATATGACCTTATATATCAAATATATCTTGATGGATATGGTATAAAAGAGATAGTCTCCTCAAAATTTTTTGAAGAAGTCTATTGGTTTCATTTTGAGGTTGAGATGGAGGGACAATGGGTGCTATTTGGGCTTTTTCTTCTTGAGCTTGACTAGTTTCACCTCTTAACATTATTGATCTCTTCCTTATTCTTTCTTGGATACCAATATCTCCAAAAATATATTCATATTGCCCTTCTTTTTCTCTGAATGTCTTGGCATTGATCATGTATTGAAAATCTATAAGGGATTTTTTAATTGGTTTTTAGAGAATAGCTTTGTTGGGTGGAGTAAGAGGCCTAACATGCTTGGCTATTGTGGTGATATGAGAAGAGAGAAGAATTACACCTTTTTTAATGGAGGAGAGATGGAGGAATTGATCAATAAGAAATTAAGCGGCTTAAATGCTCTTTCCTTTCACAAGACCATAAAAGAAGAAAAGATCTCTTTGGGAAACCTTTTCATTGCCATCTCCTTTAGCATTTATGGTAAGGGTGACAATCCTATGTAGAACCCAAATGGAAAGTGTTTTGATTTGTTTGGCAAGGGACAATTTTGGATTGAATTTTGGGTCAATGGAAATTTTGGTCCAAAAAGAGTTAAGTTCAAGGGCAAAATTATTTATAGTGTATGCGCCCTCAGTTTGAAGGCCAATGATATTGGCAAGATCTTGTAGTGAAAGTTCATAAAGTTTGCCAAAAAATTGAAAGTCAATAGCATAGTGGCCACAGGTAGGATGAAGCCTTTTGTGTACAACAAGGGTGTCAAAGAATTCACTAGTTAATTCATCATAGCCCTCATCATCAACAAAAACAAATTTCCCCCAATCTAGGTTTTTGAGGTAGCCAATAATACTATCCTCAATCCCTAATGTTTTGAAACACACAAGACTTGGTATTTTGGTGGGTAAGATGGTTTTGTCTTAGATCTTGAGGAAATTTTATTTTTCTTCTTGAGTAATTCCCCTCATGAGTTCAAGAGGAGATTGTTGAGAGGATTGCACTTCTTTCCCTTTTCTAGATGGTCTTTTAGAGGCCATTTATGAAGAAGAGTAGGAGTTTGAGAAGGATTCAAAAGAAAAGTTGAGAGGAGAGTTTGAAAGTAGTAGAATTTTAGTTAGAAAATTATTTGGAGAATTAGAGAATATGTAAAACTAAAATAGTAGGGTATTTATAGGCTAAAATAAGGTTAAAAATGGTCAAAAAGGCTAGTTTTAGAATTAAATGCAAATTTGTCCATTGAAAAACGGTTAGTTTTAAATGTTGTTAGTCACTGAGTTGCGATCGTGATTTTTGAAAAATTGCTAAATCGTGTCCAAGATTTAGCAATTACAGGCGAGACTCTGAAGGCTGA
Organism: Reutealis trisperma; assembly: GCA_947687605.1. NCBI lineage: Eukaryota > Viridiplantae > Streptophyta > Magnoliopsida > Malpighiales > Euphorbiaceae > Reutealis > Reutealis trisperma. The sequence continues at coordinate 77,811 of CANTUT010000472.1, forward strand.
TCAGCAATAGCTATAAATTTAAAAGTTGCGACTGCAATTTATCAATAGTGATAGCCAATTTTGAAAAATCAGAGATTTTTGAAAACTTTTAAGAAAAGATATATGCAATGCAAGTGGCATTATAACTCAATTTCAAAATAAATGCAATAAAGCAAACATATTTTATAAACTAAGATATCAACTAATCATGAGAAAGAAATTCAAGAAAATTTAATCAAATATACCAAAAGTCAACCATAAAGCAACCAATATGCAACCAAAAAATCAAGAATGTTGCACAAAGTTAAAAACTTAATTTTAATTGAATTAAGAGTCACCTTAATTTAAGATTAAATATCAAAATAAAATATGAATAAAAATGTCATAAAATACATAAAATTTTGATGTATACGAAAAAGCTTTATGTAATTTTAAAAATTTAAGGCAATGAGCTACCATTAAGCATGCTAATTTCCCTTTTTATGAAATTTAATCTTTCTTCATTTAGGGGTTTTGCGAAAATATCAGCAAGTTGGTTAGTTGTATCAATAAATTCTAACACAACATCACTATTTTGCATATGATCTCTTAAGAAATGATGCCTAATGTCTATATGCTTACTCCTAGAATGTTGGATGGGATTTTTCGAAAGATTTATGGCACTTGTGTTGTCACATTTAATGGGAATGTGATCAATCACTTCACCATAGTCCTTGAGTTATTATTTCATCCAAAGAACTTGAGTGCAACAACAACCCACCACCACATATTTCGCTTCAGTGGTGGACAAGGCAACTGAAACTTGTTTCTTGCTAAACCATAAAACTAAACATTTACCAAGAAAATGGCAAGTTTGGGAAGTGCTTTTTGTATCAAGTACACTATCAGCATAATCCACATTCAAAAATCCAATTATTGTAAAAGATGAATTTTTAGGATACCATAGCCCTAAATGCAATTTGCCATAAAAATATTTTAAAATTCTTTTAACAGCATGCAAATGAGATTCCTTAGGACATGATTGAAAATGTGCATATAGACAAACACTATACATTATATCGAGTCTAGATGCTATAAGGTAGAGAAGAGAACCAATCATTCTTCTCATCTATTGGCTTACCCTTTTCATCTTTGTCAAGCTTAGTTGATGTGCTCATTGGAGTTTTGCTACTTTTGCAACCATCCATGCCAAACTTCTTAAGAAGCTCTTTTGTATATTTTGATTGGTTAATGAAGATACCATTTTTGCATTGCTTGATTTGCAGTCCTAATTAGAACTTGAGCTCACCCATCATACTCATCTCAATTTTCGTAGTCATACACTTGGTAAATTCTTCATAAAGATGTTCATTAGTAGCCCCAAATACAATATCATCAACATAAATTTGAACTATTAGAGTATCATTTTTGCGTTGTTTTACAAAAAGTGTTATATCAACTTTGCCCTTGACAAAATCATTTTTCAAAAGAAATGTACTTAGCCTTTCATACCAAGCTCTAGGAGCTTATTTCAAACCATACAAGGCCTAGGTTAATTTAAAAACATGATTAGGAAGTTCATGATGTTCAAAACCTGGAGGTTGCTCAACATAAACTTCTTCCTTAATAAATCCATTTAAGAAAGCACTTTTAACATCCATTTGAAAAAGTTTAAAATCCATATGTATGCATATGCAAGAAAAATTCTAATAGCCTCTAATCTTGCAACAGGAGCAAAAGTTTCATCATAATCAATGCCTTCCTCTTGGTTGTATCCTTTGGCAACCAATCTTGCTTTATTTCTAGTAATGACTTGCTCATCTAACTTGTTTCTATAAACCCATTTACATCTAATAATGGGATGATTTTTGGGTTTAGGAAAAAGTTCCCAAACTTTGTTTCTCTTAAATTGGTTGAGTTCCTCTTGTATAGCAATCACCCAACACTCATCACTAAAAGCCTCATCAGTAGTCCTTGACTTAATTTGAGAAATAAATGCAAGATTATTATCTAAGGCTTTAAAATAAGATCTAGTACTTACACCTTCAGATGTATCACCAATGATTTGCTCTTTGGGATGATTCTTGGAATATCTCCATTCCTTAGGAAGTCCTTGAACATCTTCCTCTTCTGCATTTGATTAAGTCTCATGATTTTGTTAGTTTTCTACTTGATCTTCAATTTTCTTTGGAGTCTCATTTTGATCTATTCCAAACTTTTCAAATTCACCTACAAGATCATTAAGAGCACTACCTTTCCCAAGATCAAATTTACTAGATTCATCAAATACAACATTCATAGATTCTTCAACTACCATAGTCTTTTTGTTAGAGATTCTATAAGCTTTACTAGTGGTAGAATATCCTAGAAAAATGCATTCATCAATTTTAGAAGCAAATTTTCCAAGATTATCCTTGATATTTAATATATAGCACTTACAACCAAATACTCTTAGATATGAAATCTTGGGCTTTCTTCCATTCCATATCTCATAAGAAGTTTTATTCAATATGGGTCTTTTAAAAACTCTATTTAAAATGTAGCAAGAAGTATTAACGGCTTCTGCCCAAAAGTAAGTTGGTAAACCATACTCATTAAGTATGGTTCTAGCCATTTCAATTAAAGTTCTATTTTTCTTTTGTACAACACCATTTTGTTGAGGTGTTCTAGGAAAAGAAAAATTATGTGTAATTCCATGTTCATTACAAAAATTTAAAAAAAATCCATTTTCAAATTCTTTTCCATGATCACTTATAATTTTGGAAATGAAATAGCCTTTTTCATTTTAAACTCTTTTTGCAAAATTTTTAAATGCATGAAAAGCGTCACTCTTATGAGTCAAGAAACTAACCCAAGTAAATCTAGAGTAATCATCAATAAGCACATAGGCATACATCATTCCACCTAAACTACCAACTCCACTAGGTCCAAACAAATCCAAATGAATAAGTTGAAGAGGTCCAGAAGTACTTACGATATTTTTTGATTTATAGGATGATTTGTGTTGCTTTCCCATTTGACAAGGTCCACATGTCTTATCCTTTGAGAATTTAATCTTTGGAAGTCCTTCAATAAGCTCATCCTTGCAAAGACTATGAAGAAGCTCCATGCTTGGATGTCTAAGCCTTCTATTTCAAAGCCAAGATTCATTGCTAATAGACATGAAACACTTGACATCTTGGTTAGCCAAATCATCAAAGTCAATCATATAGGTATTGCCTTCCCTTTCACCCTTAAACGCTATATTGTCATTAGCTAAAGTGGTGTCAATGCATGCTTTAGAGTCAAAGATGACCTTATTACCATTGTCATATAATTGGCTTGCACTTGGCAAGTTTAATTTTAAACCATCAACTAAAAGAACATTTTCAATAAAAGAATGATTGTTCTTACTAATGGTACCAATGCCAACTATCTTACCTTTGGCATTGTTACCAAATGTAATGTTCCCACCTCTCTTTTCTTTCAAATTTGTGAAGAGTTTTGAATTTCTAGTCATGTGTCTTGAATATCCACTATCTACATGCCATTTGTTTTCCTTGGTAATGGATTTGAGACACACCTATAAGAAAAGATTAATCATCTTGTTTTAGGTACCCAAATATGTTTGGGTCCTTGGGGGTTAGCCTTGGAAGAATCCTCAAGCTTGAGTTGAGCCTTCCTTATATAAAAAATTAAATTTATATGACCATCTTTCATACAATAATGGCACTTGAGTTTAGATTTGAAAGTTTTTTTTGGATTTTCCCATATTGTTATGAAATTTTGGTCTCTTCACAACATTATGACATGAATGCATACATGAACAAGTGTTATATTATGATTGTGAGTGCCTTTAATCATGCCTTTTTTGATACATAAATGCATGGTTAACTCTTTAAGGCTTAGCTCTTGAGTCTAGTGTAACCTTTTGAGTCCTTTTGGGACTTAGAGGTTGAGTGTGTGTTTTCACTCCCTTGTTAATTACCACAGTGCTAGAGGTTTGAGGAGTTGTAGCCTTTATTAACATAGTGGGAGAGGATGTGGAAGTTGATGAACCATCAAAGCCAAGACCATGCCTTACTAAGGGTGGTCTTTGAGATACAATTAGTGTATCCAAAGCTTCTTTCCCTTTGTGAAATTTTGAGATTGAGTTTCTTAATTCTTCAACCTCAATTTTCAAGGCATTGTTTTCTTCATATAAAGAGTTAAAAGAGGAGGTTTTAGAAGTTATTCCCTTCAATGAACTTTTTAAACTAACATTGGAGGTTTTCAGGCTTAAAACAAGTTTTTCTAATTCTTTAAAATTCACTTCCAACTTAGAATTCTTTTCATTAAAAAAATTCATTTTTGATTTATACTTTTTGCATTTTAAATTCATAGCTTTAACAACTCATCCTCATCATCATCATGCATATGATTAGCAATATCATCACAAGATTGAGAGTTAGAGCTTACCTCATTTGATGAGTCCTCTAAGGTCATGAAACATAGGTTTGCAACATCTTCTTCCTCTTTATCACTTGAGGAGTCATCATCCCATATTGCTTTGAAACCCTTCTTCTTTTTCTCCTTGTCCCATTTCTTTTTCTTTTTGATGTTGGGACATTTCATTTTTATATGACTTTGCTTGCCACAGTCATAGCAAGTAACGTCATTCTTCTTTTCCTTGCTTGAGTTAGAGTTGTAATTTGATGATGATCTCCTAACGAGCCTCTTTTCTTTGTTTCTTCTCTTGATGATGTCCTTGACC
>CANTUT010000472.1:90000-115000 GCA_947687605.1 Reutealis trisperma
ATTGTTAAAATTAGATGATATTGAGGTAATAATATTATGATGACCTTAGAAAGGTATTGATATGATTGTAATGTGTTCTCATGTGAGCCTATAAGGCCTAAGTATATAAGACTTTTAAAGTCAATGTGTTATGTGCAAGTGATGAGTGCACCTATGTGTGGACTCTAAGTGTATGTATATGCTATATGTGCATGGGGTAGTTATGAGATAGGAGCATCATAAGAAAATAAATACTAAGTATTAAATTAAATATTATGTTAGAGTTTGAGGAGCTTTAAAAGTGTAAAGAGACTATGTATGCTAGGAGCAAAGGAACCCCAAGGTGAGTAAACACTATGTTCATGTTACAAGTGTGAGTAAATAATATGCTATTATTAAAAGTTCAACCTATCATGATTATGTTATGGGAACCTTTGAGATTCTTAAAACCCAAGTTCTTTCTATTCTAAAATATTATTATATGATTTCTTTGACAAGCTTGGGTTGCCAAAGGACATTTGGTCCAAAATTATTTTGTTTATCCAAATGAGAAATTCTTGTGATTATCACCCTAACTTATTTCTTCTAGAACTACACTATCATTGTATCTTTTGTTCAAAAGTTAAGCCACTATGGTCATTGAGATACATGTTATTATTGCCTTATGTAGTATTGTTAATCGTGATTACCATTAGCTCTAGCTATGGTACCTTTTACCCTTTATGAAGAATCCTCGTGCTGATGCGGGTAATCATCAGAACCTGTGCACACGGTCTTAACCCGATAGATAGGGATAGTGTATCCACCTTAGCTAGAAAGGGGCGGTTCTAGCCATGGAGCCTGATCAGCTTCATGCCTTATAAGTGATAGGAGTTGGAATTTGGTATAAGGCCACCTCTCCTTTATAAGTTCAAGTGATAGAGCAATAGCCTTCACTCTTTATAAGTTATAAGTGTGATTTCTGCAAACTTGCCAAATTAAACCCTTGCTAAATTGCAACTTGATTCATGAATTATAAATCATGAACTATATGTATAAGCTATGTGTTTCCAAAGGAATATGTGATATGTATGTGCCTTATCGTTTACTCATTGAGATCATCTATCTCACCCCTTTTTCCTTATGTCGTTCCAGGTGAGCAAATGTGAGGAGGCAAGGTGATGGCTCAAGCATTCTACTTCGCTTGGGAGTTTCCTTATCCAAGTTATCAATAACACTATTTTATGAAGTCTTGTCATTCGATGCTCTAGGAATATTGATTGACATTCATTTGAGATATATTATTTCCTTATGGATTTTATGTGTAATGTTCAATTATAAACTTCTGCAATTAAAGATATTCATCTAAATGTTTTAAATGAGTTATTGTAAGGGATTTAGTAAGATTCTAGGCATGATTTGTTTATATGTAAATGGGTTCTACGGGCATGGGTGACCTTATGTCTCCCCATGTTCTAGGATCGTCATATCTCTAAGGTTGGGATGTGACAAAAGCTATCTGCTCTGCTTTAGTGGTTAGAAGCATTAAGGTCAAAGCTACTTGTTTGAATTTAGTGGTTGGGAGGATTAAGGTCAAAGCTATTTGTTTGGCTTTGATGTTGGAAAAGTTGGGATCAAAGCTATCTGTTTGGCTTTGGTGTTAAAAGGATTGGGATCAAAACTATCTGTTTGACTTTGGTGCTGAGAGGAATAAGATTAAAGCTATTTGTTCGGCCTTGATGTTGGAAAAGTTAGGATCAAAGCTATCTATTCGGCTTTGGTGTTAGAAGGATTAGGATCAAAACTATATGTTCAGCTTTGGTACTAGGATGAATAAGATCAAAGCTATTTGTTCGGCCTTGATGTTGGAAAAGTTGAGATCAAAGCTATCTGTTTGGCTTTGATGTTAGAAGGATTAGGATTAAAACTATCTGTTCAGCTTTGGTGCTAGGAGGAATAAGATCAAAGCTATTTGTTCGGCCTTGATGTTAGAAAAGTTAGGACCAAAGCTATCTATTCAGCTTTGGTGTTAGAAGGATTGGGATCAAAAATATTTGTTCAGCTTTGGTGTTGGGAAGAATAGGATCAAAGCTATTTGTTCAGCCTTGATGTTGGAAAAGTTGGGATTAAAGCTATCTGTTAGGCCTTGCTGTTGGGATTTAGAGAAGGTTATGTCTCTGAAAGATGAAGGGTATAGGAATGTCAATATGGGTGGCTCGACTCAGTTTGCCCATTGAAAGTTATAATTGAGGATCAGTCCTTATAGGGAAAGGTCTTGGCTAAGAAGGGTAGGTCTGGTTAGGAAATCCATTTGAAAGGCTCAGTCTGATTTTGCCTTAAAGGAGATCATAATCTTCATAAATAGAGGCCTTTTGGTAGTGGGCTTCATGGTGAAGGCTTTTTGGGAGTGGGCTTCATGGTGAAGGCTTCTTGTTTTAGGCTTTATGATGAAGGCTTTTGGTTTTGGGCTTCATAACGAAGGCCTCTAGATCTATGCTTCATGGTTAAGGCTTTTGGTTTTAGGCTTCATGGCGAAGGCTTTTAGTTTTGGGCTTCATGGTGAAGGCTTTTAGGTATTGAGGATAGTTTTCTACTAGGGTGTTTTGGATGGTTAGCTTTGGCTCAGGTATAGTGCTATAGGTTTCGGTCACCAGGATATCATAGGCTTATGGATAAGGGTTTTCCCTTTTGACATGGTTACATCAGAATGGTTTGCTGGCTTTAAGGATCTCAAGGATTATGTGTTTTACCAATGAAGCTTAATCTTTCAAGGATCCTAAGATGTTTGCCAAAGAGGCATGAGATGGTCTTTGACTTGTTTAGGTCCTTCTTAATCAACTTAAGGATGATAAGCTTTAGAAGATATACCTTAATTTTTAATTTTGCTAAGGAAACTAGATCCAAGAATGATGAGCCTTAAGAGACTTGAGATTTTGCTAAAGAAAGGGTGGTACATGGCTTGAGATTGACATGATAGTATGATTTGCCAATGAGGTTTGGGATGGAAAAGTTTGAGAATGGTTTAAAGGTAGGCTAAAACTTTCTGAAAAGAATCATAGAGGTTGTATGATTTTGCTTTTTGTAACATGAATCGTGGAAAAGAGCAAGTCAAGCTTTTTCTTATTGTTTGAGATTGAAGAGACTCTTAGAGTGACACTCAATTAGTTTGACTTGATGACACACTAGTTGCACTAGCTAAAACAAAGAGCCCTTAGGAATGGCTAAAAGGCTAGTGGAAGAAGACAAATTGGGGATCATGTTCCCAAATGAGAGAGAAGAATGTGAAGGTGGGAAATGTGAGGGATTGTGCCTTAGCTTTTTGAGCTAAGCGATGAGACAAATCAATAACAGATAATGACCTAGGATAACTTTAGAGAATGAGCCTCTAATTAGGAAGGATGACTTTAGAGACATAAGACGAGATAGATTGATTAAAGATGATTTGACAACATTGGAAATAAGGGAAGATGACTTGGACGAGCTCTCTCTCTCTCTCTCTCTCTTTCTAACTTTTAACTAAGCCGCCCTTGTGAGCTTTCAGCTTAACAAGCTTACATTAATGAAATTTAGGAGAAAACATTCCACTATGATTTGCTGCTTTGAGGGGCTCTAACCTTTGAATTATGGGTTTGAAAAAGGTCTTCTCTAAACTTGTTGTCCTTTGTTGAGGTGCATTGTTTGATTACTTGATGTGTAATAAGTAGTTGCATTTGATTTGTGCTTCAACTATTTGATGAGTGGTCAATTACTTGACCTTTTTTTATTAGGAGTCGGTGAAGCGATTACTGATTGTGAGAATGAGGGCACCTTAAATTCTAACATATGCTTGTTGTGGTGGAATTGATCTTTACCCATCTCATTTTTTTCTTGATTTTCTTTTTCTTTTCTTTTTTTTTATTTCTTTTCTTATTTTTTAAGGCTTATCCATGTTAGACTAAATAAGGAAGATAAGAAACTTAATGCATAAATAATGAAAAGAAGATGCATTATCGTAAAAAAAAAAAAAACTTTATTATAAGATGACAAAAAGGAACCATTATGGTTGATGAGAATGTAGGAAAAATAAATCAACAAACTTTGACTCATATTTGGACTCAGACTTTGAGATTTGGACCTAGACTCAGGTTTAGACTTGGAATTCAATCTCAGACAATAGGAAATGTGAGAGTTTTACTTGGTTTAGGATTTTGACTTTTGTCAATTTTTGTGGCTAGTAGGTCAAATTCTTATGACTCACTCTCTGCAACATATGTTTCATTATCTTGAGCTAAACATTTTAGCTCACATCTTATGATGTTCTATAATTCTTAGGCTTAATGGGCTGACCTCTTTGTATTAGGCTTGGGCCTTTGTTATCTAAAGGCCCATTAACAAACCCATAGGCCAATTAACATACTTAGAAATTTCCCTTTTAAAATTCTTTTATTTCCTTTCATTACAACTTTCAAATTCATGTTCTTTAATTTCCTTGCATACATCATTAGTTATCACATGGACTCTATTCAATTCATTAGAGCATAATTAGTCATGATAAAATCATAAACTAGGCAAAAACTTCACATAGTATCACAGAGTTTCTAACTAATTCTCTTTCATTTCTATACTATGTTAACAATTAAAGATCTAATCTTAGCATCATTAATAACTAGAATGAACTATGAGAGACTTGGGTATTGTAAGAGAACTGCTTTGTCATGGTGGAAGGTGCTGGGTGCTGCTTGGATGGTTGAGCTTGGTGAAAAGGTGAAGAGGTGGAGTCTTCTCATGACTACTCATGACTACTTAATGTGAAGATGTTATGGGGAAGGGCCCTTCAGAGGCCTGAAGATGGTGAAGAGTTGAACATCCTAGCAAAGGAGAGCTACTCTTCGGATGACAGTGTTCCGTCTTCACTCATTGACTATCTTATTGGGACTTAGGTAAAGCCCATTAAATTTCTTGAGAGATCCGTGTACTTAGGGCCTAGAGCCTAAGTTCTCTTAAAGTGGGTTTTTTCCTTATTAGAGGACCCTTGTTTCAATTAGGAGGAGCTTCACTGAGTCCTTATCGAAATATATGTAACGAAATAGAGTATAACCTGTGGAACCTCTTTGATTGGAGATCCATAAGCTTGTTCAACATGTGTTAGGACTCAGTCTAGCAGAGAAGTGCTAAGGTTATTAACCTTTTGAGCTTTAGACAGCTAGAGTCTACGTGAGCAATTGTGCCACTTTTTTGGCGGATGACAACACGTGGCAGGGTAAGCAGATGGGCTTTTTGATTCCAACCGTTAAATCATATTTCAATCACTATTGGATTTGCTTTCTGAAATTTGAATTAAAGATTGTTGACCAATTTTTTCGAGTCCTTCTCTCTATAAATAGTGCCCTCCTTTTTCTTTATCACTTTCATATTTTCAAAACTCTCGCACTATTCCATTTTTCGACCATTATTAAGCTCTCAAGCTTGAGTTTCTTTGGCTTTTCTTGCACTTTCTTGCTTTTCTTACATTTTCTTGCCTTAAAAACTAGAAATGGCCCCAAAAACCACTACCATCGACTTCTCTATCGCTCTATTGAACCAATGGCACTCCATTACCACTACTGTGGTGGCTAAAGGCTTTAAGACCTAGTTTGAGAATTTGAAGCTAGCCAATGGTGAGTTTGAACTATATATTCCCATGCTAAATGGGAGGATTCTAATGGATGGAAAAAGAGAAGATGCGAAGTCCTTAAGAGAGCTACCAAAGGACTTCTACAACTACGTGTTTTTCTTTGTCTAGATCATCACAGGGTTAAGGTAGCTCCCTTTGCCTTTCATGGTGGCACTATTCAACCACTATAAAGTAAATCCTATGATGTTACATCTGAACACCATTAGGGAGATGTTCTTATTTGAGGTGGTGTGCACTACTTTAGGGATTACTCTAACTCTAAAGATGTTCTAAGTCTTTTTTTTAGTTAGAGAAGTCAATCAAAGGCTTTGTCTACACTACCTTTGCTCGCATGAAGTGCCACCTCTTCCAAAAAAAGGAAAATAAGATCCCCAATTGGACTAGCCAGTTTAGTATCATCACGCAAAAACCCATTTAAGGTCCTAAATTTGGTTTTCCTGGGTCGAGTAAGAATCTAGTTAGTGGCTTGTCTAATTGGCTAGAAGATTTAACTCAAGAAAAGAAGCTGGGGATTAAGACCTTGATCCATACAACCTAAGGTCATTAGAAGTGAACATGATGCTCGAAGTTGCCTTAGGTATAATAATCTCAAACACACCAATAAATGCTATTAGGGGTGAGTTCATGTACTCATTTTACATGTTGAGACTCGATGATGTTTTTTGGCATCTTTTTAACTTAATTTGTGTCTTCTTTGTAGTTCACAATGATGTAAAGAGCAGGTATTATGAAGATATAGAGAAGAAATTATAAGGCATCACCCCTCTCACCTATAATTACCACGCTTGTCTTCTTTGTATAGACAAGGTAACCAAAAGGTTAACATTGGTCCTTCAAGGAGAATGGCAACCTCTGGAAGTGGTCCCCTTTAAATCCAAAGCCAGTGAAATAGACCGCTGGCAAAAGGAAGAAGGCACTGGCTACAAGCGTCATAATTGATGAAGAAGCAGCAGTAAAAAAGGCCGCAAAGAAGTTGAGGAAATCTATTTCCACTGGGAAGGAAAAGAAGAAGGTGAATCCATCCTTAGAGAGTGATCCCAGAAAAGGGCTATAACTGAACTAGCCAACTTGGCAAAGGATGTGGAAGAAGCAACTGCAGCGTAGATGAAGATGATGAGGACATTCAAGTGATTTCTTCCCTAGTAAGGAAAAGCAAGTCCTCTAGAGCTTCCTAAAGAGAAGAGGTGGCCACTATTGCTACTATTGTTGAAGAGGCAAATAGTTTTTAGAATGATAAGGCTACTCGAACCAAAGAAGCTTAAGAATAAAAGGCTCCCACTGTCAGTGTGTCAGAGTGGACAAGAGGGGAGCCTGTTACTACTATCAAGGGGGCTAGCCCATTTAAGCCTCCTATTCTTGGTATTGTGAGGTATTGCCTAAGCATCGATATGATCCACTAAAGCGAATAGAAAAAGAACTCATGTGGAAGCCCTCAGGCTTATCTTTGATAGATTTAAAAATTATTTCTTAGAGTCACCACCTTAATTTATTTTTATTTGGAAAAATATAAGGAAAAAATCCATTTGACTCTAATTATTACCCAAAGACAAAAGGATCACTAGCCTCGAAACCAAAGAGGATCGAGGGACTAGGTTTTTGGTTTACTTTAACAAAATAAGTTTAAAATAACATAAGAGTGACTTAAAATACATTTCATGAACAATCTAAAATACATGAACAATTTATAATATGCAAGATTATTAAAATCATCCATTCAACAATAAAGTAAATACACAAGTAAAGTTCAAAAGAAAGTTATCATTATAATAAAAATCCCAAACTTAGGAGATACCTTCTCTAGCCCTTATAAGTTATAAGGAAGTCATACATTTCCTAAACTAAGCCTAATAACAAAGTAAAAAGAAAATATGAGCCCTTTGAATGGTTGAACTAAGCATGCCTGTGTATCCCTTTGAATGGGAATCAGAACCCACACAATTCTCCCTTCTTACGAAGGGGTTAGTTTAGCCTAGCCACTTTATCATGTTTTGGTTAATTAACTTAGTGAGGATTGGGTTAATTGATTAACCTAATTGACTACTTTGTTGATTTAGCTAGCAACCTAGGTGAATCAATTTAATTAACTAACTAAAAGAGGTAAAGAACCTTAGACCAAAGGTGTCACATCCCAATTTCTGAGATATAATGGTTTTAGAACATGGGGAGACATAACATCATCCATGCTTATAGAACCCACTCATGCACATATAAAAACTACCTAAGATCGTACCAAAACCTCATGCACTAACTCAAATAAACCATTTATAAGAAAACCTTAAGTTGTAGAAAAATAGCTAAAATATACTTTAAATACAATCCATAAGAAAATAATATCTAAACTCCAAATAAAGTCACCAAAATGTAAAGTTCCCAAAATAAACTCCCATAACAATAATTCCCAAAGTGTCTAGCGACTCATCACATTATAGTATGGAATTAAACTTGGATAAGGAAATCCCCCAAGCAGAGTAGCTTGCATAAGTTATCACATTGCCTCCTCGTAATGCTCACTTGGAACCACAGAAGGAAAATGGATGAGATAGATGATCTCAATGAGTAAACCAAATAGTTTATACAATAACACTTATCCCTTAAAAAGGGCTCATAGTTTATAACTCATCGATCATGATTTGTAATTCATGACTCATAGTTTGCAACTTAACAAGGTTCACATAAGTCATACTTGTTACTCGTGAGTCAAGACCCTGCTTAATTAACTCATGATTGAAGACCCTACTCAATTCACTCATATACACTAGTGAGTGAAGACCATGCTTAATTCACTCAAGGGAGAGGTGGCATCATACCAAATTCCAACTCCTAACTTGTAACTTGTAAAGAGTAGTGAAACTAATCAAGTCACATTTTTAGAACTGCCCCTTCTAGCTGAGGTGGATACACAACCCCTATCCATTGGGTTAAGAGCATGTGCATAGGTACTGATAATTACCCGCATCGGCATGAGGATTTATGCATAAAAGGTTTATGGGTATTATAGCTAGAGCTAATGGTAATCACTTATAATAATAACACTTAAGAAAGCAATAACATGTAGCACAATAGTAATAGCAATTTAACTTATTGAACAAAAGATAAATAATGATGTGGTTATAGAAAGAAAATAAGGTAAGACAATAATTACAAATGTTCTTTGTTATTATTGAATAATCAAAATGGTTTTGGACCAATTGTCCTTTGGTAACCCAAGCTTAACAAAGAAATCATATAATCATATTTGAAAATGGAAAGAAACTTGGGTTTCAAGAATCACTTGTACTTGTAACATGAACATAATGTTTACTCACCTTATGGTTCCTTTGCTCCTAATACTTATAGCTCTTGAACCTCTAATACTCCTTAAGCTCTAACATAACATTATAAGTCAATACTTAGCATTTACTTAATCGTCATGCTATTCTATCCCATAACTACTCCATGCACATATAATATTCACATATACTTGGAGTTGCACATAGAAATGCACTCATCACTTGTACATAACATGTTGACTTTTAAAGTATCATATACTTTGCCTTTATCAACCTATATAAAATCATATAGTAACTCATACCAAGACTTTTCTAAAGTCAAACACAATATATCATGATCTTAATATCAATTCAATCAAACATTCAACTTAGTACACTTACACTTTCCATATATGTCAACTTTAATAAGTAACCATTCAAATGTCATACTTGTCTCTTATGATCAATTCACACAATCAATCTCATAGTCACATCACAATCATTAATTAATTATTACTTTATCATAAAACCTATTTCCCATATTACTTATTCACATTCACATATTAATCACAACATAGGGTTAAGATACCCTAAATATACCTAATTGTCTCTAGACATGTCTAGAGTTATCCTTCAATCAACATGCAATTTAATTATTTATCATTCATGTATACATGCCAATAATCATTAAAATATATCATATAAATATTATAGACATTGGGATAAAAATCCCTACATTTGTCGAATGCCCTATTCAAGGAAAACATGAATTTTTCTTACTTTTCTTACTTTTCGTTTATTACAGTAATATGCAAAAATATGATTTAAACCAAGATTTTTCACGTAATCATAACAAAAATTATTTTAGAATGCTTTAATGCACAAATTAGTAGCCATGTTTTTATATATTCATGCAAATTTTATGTTCTAGGATGAAAACTATGAATCTTTCTTGTTTCTAGTACTTTTCGATCATTACAATAATATATAAACACATGATTTAAACCATTATTCTTCATCTAAAAATAACAAAAATAAGTTTAGAATCCAATTATATAGAAATTGGCAGCCATAGGTAATCCATATACATGAAAATTCCAATTATAGGTTATAGGGTGAAAATCATGAGTTCTTTTGCTTTTTGGTATTTTCTACTCATTACAGTAATATTTAGAAATATGATTTAAATCAATATTTTTTATCTAAACATAGCAAAAGTCAATTTAGAAACAATAGAACACAAATTAGAGCCCCTCCCCTTGTTATGTATGAAAATTCCAAACTTTGGGTTTTAGGGTTCACCTTTGGAGGATTCGCATAGAGAGGTTTGTGTTTTCGGTAGAAAAATCAATTTCTCTTTCAAAAATTCAGCTAGGCCAAATTTCATTCATAGAAATTAGTAAATACTCAGTACAAAATCATTTTTTCTTGATTATGAAATAGCAAATTGAAAGAAGAGAAAAACTTACGGAAACGATCGCGAAATCGCATGGTTTGAAGGTACCTTGTGACTTTCGGTTGAGAGAATATTTTTGAGAGAATTATCTATTGGAAATATGATAGAAATAGAATGGTGGCTACTATGGCTAGGGCTGACTGAATTTTTTATTATATATGTAGTGTTTTGGGCAATTTCCAAGTTTGCCCTTAATAAGCTAGGTGAGGAGTGTTTTGGTATAGTGAGCTTTTGAGAATTTAGGGCTTTTTATTTATTTTATGGGCTCATTATAGGTAATTAAAAATAAAATATTTTTCTTATTATTTTTATTAAAATTCCCCCTCAAAATATTATTTAAAAATATTTTAAAAATGCTCATAAAAATTATTTTATGCTTAAAAATCGCTTTGTGCATAAAAATTCAATTTATGTGAAATAAATATTTTTATGCTTATGCATTTCATATATATCACTTCACCAATAATAATTCATGTTATGCATATTAGAGCTAATCTAACAAGCCATATATACTCATCGATCACATAACTCATAAATTTCATAAAAGCACTTACTTAGACATAATAGGTCTAAATTCAAGAAATTAGATCACAAAACTCCTAGGGTAGGTGTGGGTTGTTACAAAAGGAAAGGTAAATGAAAAGAAGCTTACCTTCTACTTTCATGGCTTGGAGACGTAGGCCAGATGGAGCAAACAACTGGATCGCAGTTCCACCTGCTCCACATAATGGACATGAGCCTTGGGCAATGGACTTGCCTCAAACAGGCAGGTAGAAAGCCTTTAACTAGTTAGGTAAAAATCAAAGAGAAAGCCCCCAACTTGCTTTATGAAGCAAAAAGCAAATGCAAAGTAGTTTGATTGAAGTTAATGCTTTTCAAGTGCTGAAAGTTGATGGTCAGAAGTGTGGAGAGGTCCTCTATGTATAGAGGGAGGGCTGTAGTATAGAAGCTATCAATTTTCAATATGGGATTGCAAAAAGTTGGAAAAATGCATAGATTGCCACATAAGGCTCTGCGGTATTGCAGAAGCCTCTGTGACAGTGCTGCAAATGGCTTTATGGCAGTGCCACAGGGCTATGCAGCATCTAACATTTGTTTCACCTGTTCAACCTATTTCTCATCCATTTCCTTGATTCCACTTGCGTTGGCCTTTATACTAATTCTCAAATGGTTTGAAGATGGTTTAAAAGAGTCTTGATTTATTTTTTTTTTTACAAAAGGTTTAGAATTCTAATAGGTGCAAAATTGAGGGTTCATAATTACGCCCTCATTGGGATTGCTCTGTCTGGTAGGCAATTCTGATGAGTGTGAACCTTAGGAAAAGGAAGATGCCCCTAGTATATTTAGGAGAGCTAAAAAGAAAAGGTAGTTTTTGTCTGATAGAAAAAAAGATAATCCTGTCTAATATGTAGTGATGATGATCACAATCCTATCTGGTAGGATCTAAAAGTAGTATTCTTGTCTGGTAGGATCTAAAAATAGTGTTTCTGTATAGTAGGAATAGTAAAGTATTGGTCCTATTTGATAAGAATGATAATGATGATCCTATCTTATAGGATCTAAAAGTAATACTCCTTTCTAGTAAAAATAGCAAAGTATTGATCCTATCTGATAGGATTGGCAAAAGTGTTAGTCTTTTCTAGCAAAAATAGAATACCTATCTATAATTATAAAAACCTTTTGTATGCTAAATCTAGGATAACAGCAGTCAAATGCTTGAAGGAGACTATTGTGAACATACAAAAACTCGTGATTCTGAATTTTGACTTGAAATGCATTCATTACTGCATTCTTGCATGAAAAGGTACTATGTAGGTGATACTATATAAAGGTGTGCCCCCTTCCACTTTTTACAACTTCTCCCATTTGTTAAATTTTCCTTCTCTCTTTAAAATTCATTTTCTCTTACTTCTCTCTAAAAATGGCTTCCTCCTATAGTAGTCGCCACACTAAGAGCTACCAAGTTCTAAGGCATGATCCCAACCTGAAAGACTTGCTACAGGAGCTGGAGCACCACGTGTCTAGCACCAGTGTCATAGAGGTATTTACTATTTTGCCCTTTCTTACCTGTTTCAATTTTAGTTCATAGAAAATATATGCATGCAAGAGATAAATAAAAATATATTTATTTTTTTCATTTTCATTTTCATCATTTTTCATTTTCTATATTATTTTTATTATTTTTTTTGTTTTTAAATTTTTTTAAATTTTTTTGAAGACCATGATTATTAGACTGAGGGGCGATAGATCAAACCTGTCTATTGTCTCCACTTACCTAGAAACCCATCCCTAGGTCTAAGAGTTGATTGAGCCATTTGGCTTATTGGGATTTTTATTACTAGATTATATCTAAGAGGGTAATATTCTTTTACCATGGGTACTGGTAGTGCAGTGGTGGAATACTATAGACACTTTTCACTTTTCATGCAAGGAGATGACCATGACCTCGTTGGATTTGACAATGTTAGTTGGTCTACCATTTCGACCTTGAGCCTTAGAGTTTTATCCTACTTGGACATCTCTCTCATTAGCGACCTAAGTTGACTTATCGAGCATGGCCCCTCCATAAGGCAATCCACATCTCCCTCATTCTTGGCATCGAGGGCAAATTGACATTTACAATTATGATATGGGAGTCATTTCAGGTGAGCAGGCTGCCTGCTTATTGATTTTGATGATACTAGGTTGCTAATTCTGCCACTCATTGAGGGATACCATTGATCTGAATATTCTACTCACCAGAGGATTTATCCATTATTAAGGATTGGACTAGGGAGGTGTGGCTTTGTGCAAAATGTACCGAGATGTTTGACTTGTCTTGATGTGTGTTTGTTGCTCTATGTGGGACTTAAATCATTTGGGAGGTATGCTCTTCTCCTTCTATTCCTGTCTTATACTCATTATTCATATGTCTTTTAATTATTTTTCTTTATGCAATATTGAGCTTATAAGCACTTTCCTATTCTTGTTCCTGCTTTGAGGGATCGTACAATAAATCATATCCCAAGCGGCTACCTTTGGCCACCATAGAATCACCATCAAGAGATATATAGTTTTCACCAGATTCAATAATTCTTCTCCCATTAAAATCATCACAGGTATCTACATATGCTTGACATGCTGACTTTATCACAACCTCTGATATTCTTTCTTTCTCCCTTTTCTCTTTTTTCACAGGTTTGGTGGTTACCTTTTGTTGACAGCCATCAACTCATCACTCTACAACATGAGTCGAGTGTGGCTTTGTCTTCTCACTGTCTCCTAAATTTTTGCACTGATTTCATGTTTTACTTTAGTGAGAGAGTTCACAGTAAGATTATAAGGGAGAGGATTATCCCAACTAACCCCTTACTGAGATACGATATGGATTGCAAATCCCTAACTAGGACGTATTAGCAATAAGCCTTCCAATTGAGCCTTTCTTAGATCTTGAGAGTGACTATGGGAGCTTCACTTTTGCATGCATCTCTTGCTACTCAGTGTCCCATTTCTACTAGGAAAGCCACATTCTAGCTATAGATCTTCTACACTAGATCAATTCATACTTTTACTACTAGGAGGAGCAATGGTTTAAGTTTTGCCGTAGATGCTTTTTCTGATAAGGCTAGACTAAACGAGCAGGTGACTTTCTCGGCATAATTGTGGGCAAGGAAGGACCTGAATTACATTTCTCTAAATCACAACTTTACTTGATATGATATTCCACATGACCTCCTTATTGATTTTATATCATTCTCGGATTATGTAGGCAAGGTATGTACTTTCACCCCTTCTATTCTAGCTTTTGTCACTTCGCGCATTTTCTTTCTCATCTTTCCCTTCTGTAGATCCCTAAGTACTGAGTTCACCATACCTATGAGATGGTTCATTGTTTGAGGATAGCATTCTCTGTATCTCTTACTTTAGGTGGTCATAATGAGGGAGATGATACGGATCAGAGGAGGAGACCTAGGTGGGACCAACGTTAGCTTACCTCTTTTCATCCAGATGTTATGCTAACTCTATGTATTATTATGTATGCATGTCAATATGACAATTAATTATGCAAGGGTTTGACATATGTATGTTATGAATGCACTTATTTTATGAATGAATGCATAATAAGACTCCTCTATTTTTTACTTCTCCCTTACATCAACTTTTCTCACATACTATGCCATGATTAAAAAAAAAAAAAAAAAAAAGGTTGTGGTAGCTTGCGGCAACTGGCCATTCTGTGCAATGCTACACAACCCTCTGTGGCCGCTGTAGAGAGCTTTGCGACATTATAAAGTGTTCTATAGTACTGCTGCATAATGTTATGTAGAATTACATAGTCTTCTATAGCAATCCTAGCAAAATTCCTCCTTTTTTCACTATATATACCCCTCTTATGGCTTAGAAATCCTCACAACTATGATTTTAGCTTTTAAAATAATTCTCCTACTATCTTCCTTCTGCTTTATCTCATCTTTCTCTAGTTTTTCTTTACCTTTTCCCTTATGGAGCCCTATTTTAGTCATTCAATGCATTTATGGACCAAAAATCTTGAGCAAGTGGAGCACATTAATTTAGGGACTTTTGGGATTAATGCCATACCAACCTTGAGAAGAGTTTGATTGGATTGGGACTTTTTGAGAGCTTATCTAAAATTTTAGGATCTTGAGGTGCATGTTTTTAGATGGGGGCTGGTATGAATGAAATGTGCCCTACTTTTAAGGAGTTTAATGGGCTACTAGGATTTGATCCTGAAGTTGACTTGGTTGCCCCCATGCTAAAAGTGGGCTACCTCGATTCTTTTCAAAGACTTTTGGCATTGGACACTGCAACAGCTAGTCCTATAGTCATGGATGATTAGCTGGATCTAACCACTGTAATTACTGAGCTCCATGATCCTTGGGATTTTAAAGACAAAGAATGGCAAGAATATCGGATAAAGGCTTTGTTATTTTTATCTGATAGCAGGGTATCTCTTCATAAGCCTACTGTTATGACCCACTTATTAAGCCGTGATGGTCTTAGAGCCTAGGGAGACATAAAGTCACCTAAATCCGCAGAACCTCATATAACTTATAATCCTTTACTAATCATATTGAACCTTATCCCAAGATTATAACCTTATTACCTTTCCCTATTACTCATTACTTGCCTATCATCTCCTTGTTAACTTGGAATACATAACAATACAATATATATATATATATAGAGTAAATACAAGGACCACTATTAGGAAGGTCTCTTTATGGCAATGGAATAAATTTAATCATTATTGACATTATGATTCAATTTCTCATTGAGATGGAAACAAAATCTTTAGCAGAAATAATACTTTCTCAGAAGCGGAATGCTTCTGACACTTATAAATTGAAGAGTGGTGGCCTAAGCCTTGCTCACTCACATATATCACATTATGCAAGACTAATCAAGTCTTACAGTTAGGCGTTCTTCCCCTAACAGAGGTTAGCTACTCTCCCCCTACTAGCAGGTTTATACCAAGTGCACATCGTCTGGTGTATTTCCTCACACCAAAGAGGATTTCTGCTTATCTTTTGGCATCAATAGAAAGTTCATATAAGGTTTGCAATAGAGGATTCAATGATTCATATTATGAGTTCAACATGAAGGTTTCACAATAGTCAAATGTCATCAAGGAAGATCATATCAAATGGCTCATTTTTCAATAAACAATTCATGCTCATCAAGGCATTAGAATAATTCAATGATTATGGTTTGAATAACAAAGGTTCATAGCAAATGGTACAAGTCATTTTATATTATTAAGTATTCATCTTGGACTCCTTTGCTCCTATTTATATTTAACTCTGATGATAGTAGTGCTCCTCGCATTTTTCGACAACATCTTTATCCTTGTCTTTAGACTATACACATTTGCATTTCAATTAAACATCAATCACTTTCTCATTATGACATTTGTTTAATTTAACTTAACTTGCTAACATTTCTATCTTGTTTATTAAAGCACAACTTATTGCTTTGAAGGTCAAGGTATACTATACATATACTTGTTATTAATTTTAATACTTTCCTTAGTTGTTCTCCAAATGGCCATAGCTATTCATTTAAGCAAGGATAATTCTTTTCCTCTCAATTTCACATTTCAACTTTAAGTAACATCAATTTAAGCAATTTCTAATATTTAATGGAGTTAATACTATTCTCACCATCAATTCAATAAATGAATCTAGTTCATTAATCATGGGAAAAATCATTTCTATCCATTGAATTTCAAAATTAGCATTATACAAATCATATGACACCATTCTTAAGCTTGATTTTCCCTTCAATTTCATGAATCCAAGTTCAATTCTCAAAATCTCAAATTTTTCATAAACCCTATAATTTGGGGAAAACCATTAATTCCTCATCTAATCTTCAAATTGATCATGGAATTATGAAATTAGCATAACATAAAACCTATATGATCATTCAATTGCCAATATCTTGTATATCTTGTATTAGAACATTAAGTTCCCCTTTTAAACAATATTATGCCTCTGTTATGTTCAAGTCTTGAACCAAGTTTCTAAAGTTTATTTCAACACTTCTAAATCATTATTCTTCATCTAAAGTAACTATAGATGTATTCAATTAGAACTTAGAACACCTCCTTGATCATTTCCCATTATTGGCCGAAAATTACATTTAGTGTAGAAGAGATTTTATATAACCAAGGTACTAAAATCAATCTTAAAACATAGATATAAGAAGATGAATATGATTCCTTAACTTGGTTAGCTTTGGTTTGCTGAAGTTCTTATTGTTATTATATAGAGAGAAACCTTCTTTTGTGGTTATGGAACTTTGGTGTAAAGATAGGAAAATGATGATCATAACATAAATTTTGTATATATATATATATATATATATATATATATATATATATATATATATATATATATATATATATATATATATATATATATATATATATATATATATAATGGGTTGGATAGTGTAGATTTGATTAAGCTCAATCCAATGGCTAAGATTTAATCTTGATGGATGGCTATGATTTGATCGAGTTGGGGGGCTAGGATATTCTTTATAATGGTGATGATCATCATTATATGGCTTGGAAATAGCAAAATGAATGTAGACTTAGGTATGGGTAAAGTAAGAATTCAAGTTGGAAAAGAAATTGACTTAGTAAAAAATGGTGACTAGCTTTCCCAACATCTAACTCAACCTTGTTAACCATTCTTAACTCTAGTTAAAGCTTAGGTTTATCCATTTATAGGCCTTACAAGCCAGCCATTCAATGGGCTTGGGCTTTTAAGTCTAAAAGCCTATTAACAAATCTATATATGCATATTTTAAGTTTGGTAACTTAATACATTTCCCATTTTGTTTCTTTTAGTTTAATATACATAATTCTACATTCCAATATCACTACACATTCTAGACATTATTAGAGAAATTCAATACATATCATAATACACATTTTCTAGCCGTTCAAGAGCATTGTTTAAGTATATATATCGTGTAAGCTCATTGGGTCAAACTAAGTTTGACATTTATTATAGCATTGTAAATTTGATTTAATTCAACTTCTCGTATCACTATCATTATCTCCCAATGTCTTAGGAGATGTCAACACCCATTCACTAGTACTTTAGATTCATATTTCAAATAATTTATTAACATAGTCACATTAAGTCAAACTCGGTTTGACTTTCCCTTTATCATAAGGATACTTATCCAAATTGTTTGCATTCTTTACTTGTTGTCATATTATCTATTAAAAATTACTTTTTATGATATTCTTATGGTTCCTATGGTGTGAGAAAGGCCTTGAATGGCACAATATATGGGCATTATAGTGTTTCCTTTGCTAATTCTAATAGGTTAGGAAAACCTTAGGTTTTACATTCTACCCCCCTTAAGAAAACTTATCCTCAAATTTTCAAAACAAATACTCTTAGTATATAAAGCAATTGACAATACGTAGGCTACATAACTTAGTTGTTTTCCATTTATTATTTTCGTGGATTTTTTCATTTCCTCATTATCTTCCTTATTCCAATTTCTTTAATGAGTCTTCTTTAATAAAAATTCTTATATCATAAGTCTATTATGAAATCGATGTTATATCAATCTTCTAACCCATCAAATATGTAATATCTCCTTTCTCATTTCACATACTATGAGTCTATTTCTTTGTGTCAACTCATCATAACTTAAAAATTCTTAGAAAATAGTACAAAGATCTTATCATTTTTTTGTAAGCCTCTAGAAGAGTAACTTAAAATATTGCAATCCCATATATGGTGGTTATGATCACTTGTAATATTCATTATAATTTACCAGCATCAATACTCTAAACAAATTATTTCCATTTCTTCTCTTCTCGCTTACTTTTGAAGGATACCTTCTATATTTAATCAATCCTTAATCATGCATGTCTACATGGAATTGATTATTTACCTTATCAAACAAATTCTCAATCAATTTGTCTTTTGTTAGAGATATGTTTGGATCATTACTTTATCATCTTCTGAACATAAACTAAACATACAGTATGTACATAGTTATGTATAAATAGGAAACATAACAAAACTTACTTTAAATCCTTTATTAACTTAAGTGTCCTATCTCTCCATACCAATTCCATAACTTTTACATAAAAAAAATTTAATGCTATAGCATCTTAAATTACCATATAAACATTCTTAGATTCTTTATTATTACTAATTGTCTCGACTATTTCAAGGTTTAATATTCTTATCATGCTCATATATGTACATGCCCATGTACATATGTAGTCAAATTTACAACTATTTCCTTACAAGCATGATTCATCATTATCACTTTCTCATTTATCTATTATCCTTTGCTTCAAATTTAGGACTTGGTTACTTTTCACCTTTCTTTAATTTCATCAATTACAGTTCCTTGTTCCTTGGGTCTTGTATGTTGCTTGTGACTTTTAACTTTCCAAAAATGATTTAACAATATTGTGCTTCATCTTTCTTTAATCATATCCTTTGTCGGACAACTAATTTTAATTTCTTATTAATAAATCTCATCGGACATTATCATAGGAGGGGTTTATTCCTACACTCAAAGAAGTAGGATAAATTCCCACTGACCTTTTCACAAATGGTATTGATGCATCTGTGCCAAAATTCCAAAACTTCTTCAATTTCTATCCCTTTGCTTAACAAAAGGTGGTCCACTTATCTCAGCATTAGATATAAAACCATCACATACCATACTCTTTGTTGTTTTTCTTTACTTGGCAAATTTATTATAATAAACCTCATGTAATTATATTACTACTCTAGTCCAATTCCTTTTTAGTTTCCTGTATCCTATAACTTGAATTTTTTTTTCTCATAAGGAGAATCTTTAATAAGATCTTTATGTTGAGTTCAAAAAGGCATATGTATTCTTTTAAATTCTCAAGTTCTTCTTATAATGTATCCAATCGAACTTAATTGTTGTACATGTCATGCACTTCAATGTTGATTCTTATTGACATTCATACTTATACATTTCTTTCTTCTTTACTTTTTTCCTCTATAAAGTTATCACTCACTTTTCTTTCTAGTTCCTGACTTATGTTTTGATAATGTAATAACCCACACCTATCTTAGGAGTTTTCAGGATCAATTTGCTTGACTTATAACTATTAAGACTAAGTGCATGCTTTTATGGGAATATTTGTGCTATGTGATTGATGAGTATGTGGTATGTTAAATTAATTTTAATGTGCATAATGAGTTATTATTGTGAAATAAATGATTTATATAAAGTACATTAGCATACAATAAATTATTTTAAATAAAATTAATTTTCATGTATAAAGGCAATTTTTAAGCATAAAATAATTTTATGAGTATTTTTAAAATATTTTTAAATAAATATTTAGGGAGAAATTTTAATGGAAATAATAAGAAAAATATTTTATTTTTAATCATCCCTAAATTAAATAAAAAGCCCAAATACCTAAAAGCCCACTGCACCAAAACACTACTAACCTAGCTCATTAAGGGTAAACTTGGAAATTTCACCCCAAACCCTGATATATAATGAAAATTTCAGCCAGCACTCTTATTCCAGCAGCCATCACTCCATTTTTATATATCTTGACAGAAAAATGATCACAAAATATTTCTCTTTACCGAAATTAAGAAAACACTTTCAATTTTGCGATTTCTCGCTCGTATTCGTAAGTTTTTCTTCTCTTTCAATTTCCTATTTGATTTCTATGAAATAAATTATGAGAAAATTATTTTGAACTGGTTGTTTATTGATTTTTACAAATTTAATTCTTTTTGGGTGAGTTTTTGAAAGAGAAATTTAATTCTCTACCGAAAACACAAATATTTCCATGCGATTTCTCTAAAGGTGAATCCTGTAACATAAAATTATAATTTTTATGCATAAACATCACTAGAGGGGGGTAATTTCTATACCATTGCATTCTAAACTATTTTTGATGTGTTTTGATAAAAAATATTGGATTAAATTATATTTCTGCATATTTCTATAATGACCGAAAAGTTTTAGAAAACAAAGAAATTCAAGATTTTAGCTCTAGAACTTGAAAGTTGGAAAATTCTATGGGTTGATAACTCTATGGCTGCCAAATTGTGATGTTTAATATTATAAACTGATATTTTTTTTGTTTGGATGAGAAATAATGATTTAAATAATGTGTTTAAATATTACTATAATGAATGGAAAGAGCGGAAAGTGCGAAAACTCATTATTTTCACCCTAAACCTTGAAACTTGGAATTTTCATGCATAATTATGATGAATGGTTGTCGATTCTTACATGTGGATATTCTAAATTGATATTTGCTATGATTAAATAAAAAATAATGGTTTAAACCACTTGTTTACATATTATTGTAATTACCATAAAATACCAAAAATAAGAAAACTCATGGTTTTTCATCCTAAAACTTAAAATTCAAAATTTTCATGCATGTGAATGTATATGCAAGATGACTCCTATGATTATATTCTAAAATGATTTTTGTTTTGATTACATGAAAAATTTTGGTTCAAACCATGTTTTTACATATTACTGTAATAGACGGAAAGTGTGAAAAATAAGAAAATTCAGGTTTTCTTTGGAATGGAGCATTCGGCCTACATTGGGATTCCTATCCCAATGTCCATATTTTTTGTGAGATGTATTTTAATGATTATTGATATGTATGAATAAATGATAAATGGTAAATTGTGTGTTGGTTGAAGGAAAGACACTAGACAAGCCTAGAGGCACTTTGGTATACTTAAGGTATCTTAACCTTATATTGTGATTATAATATGAATGTGATTGGGAATATGGAAATAGATATTATGATGACTTGATAATGAATTAATGGCCTTGAATTGATGAAGTGATTGATTTAATGAATGGATCATAAGGGTTAAGCATGACATTTGAGTGGCTATTGATAAATTGACATTTATGGATGTGTTAAGTATACTAAGATGATTGTTAAAATAAATTGATATCAAGATAATGATATTATGATGACCTTACAAAGGTATAGACATGATTGTGATGTGTGTTCATATGGGCCTATAATGGTTAAGTGTATGAGACTTTTAAGTCAAAATGTTATGTGCAAGTGATGAGGTGCACTTATATGTGCAACTCTAAGTACATGTGAATTTTTTATGTGCATGGGGTAGTTATGGGATAGGATAGCATCATGAGTAAATAAATACTAAGTATTGAATTAAATATTATGTTAGAGCTTAAAGAGTTTTAAAGGTTCAAAAGGGCTACGCATACTAAGAACAAAGAAACCACAAGGTGAGTAAATTCAATATTCCTACTTCCAGTGTGAGTAAACACTATATTTATGCTACAAGTATGAGTACACATTATGTTCAAGTTACAAGCATATGTTATCATATTATGTAAACCTTTGATATCTTGAAACCTAAGTTCCTTTTTATTTTAATGATTTCTTTGTAAGCTTGGGTTCCCAAAGGACATTTGGTCCAAAACCATTTTTGATTACTCAACTATAACAAAGAACCTTTGTGATTATTGCCCTAACTTATATTCTCTCTAGAACTATACTGTTATTTGTCTTTTGCTTGGTAAGTTAAATACCTACAATGCTACTGGTACCTTTATATGTTATAAATTATGTTATCAGTTATGTATGAATATGGCAGCAATCTTCACTTTACATGTTATGAGTTATATGTGAATATGGCAGTAGCCTTCACTTTCCATATTATGAGTTATGTGTAGACAAGGTAGCAACCTTCATTCTATATTATGTTATGAGTGGACAAGGCAGCAGCCTTCACTCTATATTATGTTATGAGTGGACAAGATAGTAGCTTTCACTCTATATTATGTTGTGAGCAAACAAGGCAGCAGCCTCTACTCTATAGTGTTATGAGTTATAAGTTGATTTCTATAAACCTTGTTAAATTGCAAGCCATGAACTGTGAATCATAAATTTTGAATGATAAGCTATGAAAATTTCTAAGAGATATATGTTATTGTATAACTCGTATTTATTTACTCATTGAGATCATCTATCTCATTCCTTTTTCCTTGTATGGTTCCAGGTGAGCATTATGAGAAGGCAAGGTGATCACTTATGCTACCTACTCCGCTTGGGAAATTCCTTTATTAAAGTTTTAATAATACCATATTATGATGAGTCCTTACATGCTCCAAGAGTTGTTGTGGGAACTTTACTCTAAGATATTATGTTGAAAAATTTACTTGGAGTCTTACTATTGTTTTCTTATCAATCGTAATAATGTATATTTTTAGCTTATGCAACTTAAGATTTTTCCTTTATAAAAGGTTTTATTAAGTTAATGAATGAGGTTCGATACGATCCTAGGAAATTTTTTTGCATATGTATGAGTGGGTTCTGTGGCATGGGTGACCTTATGTCTCCCCATATTCTAGGACCGTCATGTCTCAAAAGTTGGGATGTGATAGATAAAGACAATGGAGAAATACAATTTCATTTCATAAATGTGATCACTTGGTATATCCTAACATGGTTATCTAAATCTTCATTTTTATTGTTCAAATATATGACCTCTTCATGATCCATAAAAATCCTTAATACTTAGATGATATTCCTTAACCTCCTTTCATACTTCATTTTACAATGAATTTGAGCATCTCTATTATTAGACTTGTGTCAATTTTCCTTTTCTCATATTCATATTCTAATTTTGACTAATTCTTTTTCTTCATACTATATAACTTGAAGATTTATTTAAACTATGATTACCTTGAAGTACTTTTTATCTTTTGCATTAGAGGACATCCTTCTCTACATGAACTTATCCTTTTTACTTCTAAGAATGATCCTTAGGAAACTAGTACCATCAACTTTGTCACTAGTCGAGTTACACTAAAGGGTATCTATTAAGGCATCCATAATAGAACTATGTTATTGCTTTTATAAACCTTTAAACAAAAAGTCATATTCCATCAGTAATGTCCATGGATATTAAGCATCTTATCAAGCAATTCTTATTTGCTTAGTCTAACCCATCATTTTAATAAGTACACAGGTTGTGTAAGCTTCTTCTCCTCTTCAAACATTAAAATTGCCACCATATCATTATAAGGGGGCATCCATTTCCTTGACCATCTTATTTCATCACATTATCTCTCATCTAGTAGATTTTTCTCATGTATACACTTCCATACCTAATGGCAGATCTCATTTACTTTCATATTAAGAAGCCTTATCCCTATTGAGTAGATACCATTTATTTATTATAGTAGAACTTAACATTCACATTAACATTTCAAGTCATCCTCTCACTAGAGAAGAAATCTTTCCACTTTCTTCTTCACTAGGATGATAATTATAGCTTTAAATATAACATTCATATTTCTACAAGTTGTATTCTTCCTATAGGTTTCACATAGCATATTACATATTTCTCTATATACTTTGCTTCAAATCACTTATTCCTTAACAATTTTAGATTCTCCTTATTTCTAGGTCTAATTTATTCGATACATACAACATTCTCGATAAAATTCCTTTAATACTATTCTTTCATACTCATATACCTCTCATACTATTTAAATTTTGTATCACTCGTAAACATTTACACTTTTTGTTTTTACTTAATATTAATAACATCATTGTATCCAATCAACTATATTATAATGAGTGAATAATTCACTAGGACTATTCCCAATTGCAACACCTTATTGGCTAATTTTTCTTTCCATATTCATGTATTCATCCTATTTGAGATAACTCTTCATATCATTCACTTATCTCTAAAACTTTTCTCTACTTACCTTTCTATAATCTTATCCTTATCAATAAAGTCCTTTATCCATATTGTCTTATTCCTTATTTTAACATATAATTTCCTTTGCCTCATAATTTTCTGTATTCTCCACCTTAAAACTTAATCCATCACCTTTTCTTCATTGAGTTACTTTCAAAGCTTGCCATTTTTTATGATATTTATCTTAACTTATTCATTCTATCTCATTATTAATTCCATTTTAGCATAGAATACTTCTCTCAACTCGGATTTATCCACAGTTGACTTCATAAGCTCCTTTTTTGTCATAACTTTTGTTTCCTTTAGTTTGCTTTAATTCTATACTTCGTATATTCTAGTATTTCCTCATATACTTTTATCATTCACTATTTTTACCTTTCCATATCTCAATTACTTTTCTTGACTCCATTCAAGTTGT
>CANTUT010000472.1:120000-170000 GCA_947687605.1 Reutealis trisperma
GTGTGTGTGTGTGTGTATACACACACACACACACACACACACACACACACATATATATATATATATATATTGGATGGTGGAGATTTGATCAAGGTCAATCCAATGGCTAAGATTTAGTCTTAATGGATGGCTATGATTTAATCAAGTTGGAGGGCTAGAATTTTCTCTATAATGGTGATGATCATCATTATATGGCTTGGAAAGAGCGAAATGAATGTAGGCTTAGGTGTGGGTGAAGTAAGAATTCAAGTTGGAAAAGCAATTGACTTCGTCAAAAATAGTGACTAGCTTTCCCAACATCTAACTCAACCTTAGTTAACCATTCTTAACTCTAGTTAAACTTTAGTTTATCCATTTATAGGCCTTATGGGCCGACCATTCAATGGGCTTAGGCTTTGAGTCTAAAAGCCCATTAACAAATCTATATATACATATTTCAAGTTCTATAACTTAATACATTTCCCATTTCCTCTCTTTCGCTTTAATATACATAATTCTACCTTTCAATATCACTACACATTCTAAACATTATTATATAAATTCTATGCATATCATAATGCACATTTACTAGCCTTTCAATAGCATTATTCAAGTATGTATATCGTGTAAGCTTTAGTTTGACCTTTATTATACCATTGTAACTTTTATTGAATTCAACTTCTCATATCACTATCATTATCTCCCAATATCTTAGGAGATGTCAATACCCATTCACTTGCACTTTAGATTCATATTTCAAATAATTTATTAACATAGTCACATTAAGTCATACTCAGTTTGACTTTCACTTTATCATAGGGATACTTATCAAAATTGTTTGCATTCTTTACTTGTTGTCCTATTATCTATTAAAAATAAGTTTTTATGATATTCTTATGGTTCCTGTGGTGTGAGAAAGGCCTTGAATGGCATAATATATGATCATTAGAGTGTTTCCATTAGTTAGGAAAACCTTGGGTATTAAACCTACTTGGTTAGGGGGATGTTAGGGTAATAGAACTATTTTTCATATGGCCAAAGGTTATTCTATTGATGGGATCATCTTATCATAAACCACAATATATGGGCATTATAGTGTTTCCATTGTTTAAGAAAACCTTAGGTATTACACCTACCTGATTAGGGGGATGTTAGGGTAACAAAACTATTTTTCATATGGCTGAAGGTTATTCTATTGGTGGGATCATCTTAGTAGAAGCCATCATTAACTTGGATCAAGTTTACAAGAGTGATGGCCCTTGGTCTGTGAGTTTAATTATTCTATAGTTATGCTTTTCTTCTTCCTCTTTCTTTCTCTTTTGCTTTCCCTTCTTAATCAGTTATGCTTTTGCACATATATGGCTAAGGGATCATTTGAGAATGGTATCTCCTCCTACTAAACAAGATTACTCTGCCTCATGGTATCGGTCTCACACAATAGTAAAGAAGTTCAGTTCTAAAAAGGAGTGGACTGAGTGGCTATTTGAGCTTTATCCTTACGAGCTGTCGTGGCTTTGTCCTTGCTATAAGATCAAAAAGTTCATAACTATGTGTTATGGCTATAGGATGGTCTATTTTTTGGGTTTAAACATGGTAATATTCTACCAAGGAATAAGAGTGATGTGCCAAATGGGCATTGACAAATCGGAGGCTTAAACATTATGGTAGATTGTTACATTTTGGCCATTTGAGAAGATAAGGTGGGTGACTTCACCTAAGGAGATAGAAGATAACACTTTTGTAAAGGGACTACTGACAGTTAGGAGACCTATTATTACATTTAGGCTATTTTTTTTATTATTTATTGTTTTAGTGAGCAAGACTTTCAGATTTAGTTCTAAATCCAATTGTGAATAAAGCATTATTATTATTAGGGATAATGACAAAAAAATTCACTAACTTTACACAATTTTGCAATTACAACTTGACCTTTAAATCTTGGTAATTTAGTACAAATACTTTCATTTTTTTGCAATTTTTGCACTAGCCATAATTTTGGTCTAAAATCCAGTAAGATAGAATGATGTGCCATATAATAATAATATAGTTAACATATCAACATCTTATTTGGCACTTAAAAATAAGGATTAATGTTAAAAAAATTTACTAATTCTACATCTTTTGACCAGAGTGTTGAATTGGTAAATTTTTGGCAAAAGATGTAAAATTGGTGAATTTTTTTATCATTAATTCTTTTTTTCCAGTGCCAAATAAGATGTTAATTTGTCAATTATATTATTATTATATGCCACATCATTCTATCTTACCAAATTTTAGACAAGAATTATGGCTGGTGCAAAAATTGCAAAAAAATAAAAGTGTTTGTACCGAATTGCCAAGTTTTAAAGGTTAAGTTGTAATTGCAAAAATGTGTAAAGTTGGTGAATTTTTTTGTCATTAACCCTTATTATTATTATTATTATTATTTCTCTTTTTTTCTTTTTTTTTTTTGGCATTGAAACAACAAAATTTAGCACAAAAGAAATTTTATTAATTTGGACCGCACCTAACAAGGGCTACATATGTATCTCTATATGTAACTTATTTCTCCTGTATCTTTTTTTCCTTTTATCATTTTGGAGAATCAGGTCCATGTAGTTCTAATTACAATGCATCATTATATAAAGCAGTGCTTCAATTTATCCATGTTGCAAGGCTGGAGAATTCAATTCTGTCCAAATCTATGTTAATGGCACCTCTACCTGATAAGATGCATTTAAGCACATAGGTCCAGTCCAATTTGGTTTAAATTTACCTCTAGGATCATGCAGTAGGGCTTAAACTTCCTTTAAGACCAAGTTTCCTTCTTGTAGGCACTTATCCCTAACTTGTTAAAATGTTGAGATAATTTTGTTGATAACCCTACAGTCGATATAATCATCCATTCTCTTTTCTATGATAGCATTCAACTGATCATGATAACCTTTAATCCATTCTACCTCTCCTAACTGACTTTCTCTCATAATCCTTGCCAATATGATTTCCACCTTAACTTGAAACACAGCTTCCATTCCATACACTAACGAGTAAGATGTTGCCCTAGTTAGCATACTGATGGAAGTCCTATATCCCTATAAAGCAAATGATAACTATTGATGCAAGTGCTTATGATTATCATTCATTTTTTGTAAGAGGGATTTGCTGGTCTTATTTGCTACTTCATCCGCCTTATTAGTTTGTGGTCGATAAGAAGATGATCTATGATGTTGGATCTTTTCCTTTTTCAAGAGAAGAACTACTTCCTTCTAAAAATGAGACCCATTACATGTGATAATCTCCAAAGGTACCCTAAATCTATAAAGGATGTTAGTTTGGATAAAATGAGCTACTCTTTTCGAATATAATACCCAGGAGGGTGTTGCTTCAACCCACTTTTTGAAGTAATCAACTGCTACGAGGATATATTCATGACCAGTGGATGATTTAGGACTTATTCTTCCTATGACATCAATGCCCTAAGTTGCAAAAGGCGAAGGAGTAGTTACAAGCTATAAAGGCATAGGAGGCTATTTCTATAGCTTGGCATAAATATGGAATTTATGACATTTCTATAAAAATTTTGCATCATCTTCATTCATAGTGAGCCAAAAATATTCTATATTCATAATTTTTTGGGCTAATGCAATCTCATTTATGTGCAGCCCTTCTTCCCCACCATGAACCCATTCTATGATCTGTTACACTTCTTGTCAATCACACACCTCAATTGTATATTCACACACCTCAAGTGTATGTTATCCCAGGCCGTTTTATACAAGACATCCCTGCTTGGCAAGAAATTGCTAGCTAATTATCTTAAAGTTCTTCATTATGATTTAGAGGCTCCTTCTAGGTACTTTCCATTCTTAAAGTAGTTAAAGATGTCCTAAAACCAAGATTTCTAATTAGCCACTTGAATATTCATGCACAAAGTCTGATTATTTCCCCATCTCTCATGTTTGGCATTGATACAAGTGTTGTTAGAGCATTCGTGAAAGTTTTCTACAAGATCAGCCAAGCGCTTATGCTAAAGAACCAACCACTCTTCTCTTATCTTTCATTTTCCAAGTGCTTGTGACACAATCAAATTTTAATCTCTATAAACCTCCAGGTAATCAATCCTTAGATTCATTGCAACCTCCAAACCAGCTATGCAAGGTTCATATTCAACCTCATTATTTGTCACTTTAAAAGCTAGCTTAACAGCCATAGGCAAATTTTTTCTCTCGGAGGTGACTATAACAATTCCAGCACCATAACCTTTGATATTAGTTGCACAATTGAAGAATAATTTCTAGACTTCATGCTTAATTTGAATGATATCTTCATCAAGAAAATTTGGCTCTGACCAGTTACTATCCATTAGGGCTGTAGCTAATTGATCTACTATCACACTCCCTTTTACAACTTTCTTTTGGACATATTTCAAATCAAAAGCTATGAGAACCGCCATCCATCTTTCCATCTTACTATCAAGAACTGGTCTTTACCATGAGGAACTTCAAAGGACTCTTATTAGTAAGGACATGAATAGTGTAGGAACTCAAATAATGTTAAAGCTTGTGGCATACCCACACTAAAACAAAGCATAACTTTTCAATTTGATTATACTTGAGTTCATGAGTGAGCATACACTTACTTAAGTAGTAAATGGCATTCCTTTTATGTGATTTAGGAGCGTTTCGGCTGAGCATTGCCCTCATGGCTTTTTTTATGATTGAGACATACAACAATATAGGCTTTCCAAGTCTTGGTGGTTGCAATATAGGAGGATTTAATAAGTATTCTTTGATCTTCATGAAAGCCTTCTAGCAATCATCATTCCATTGCGTAGAGGTTCCCTTTTTTAGCCAATTGAAGATTGGACCACAAACATTAGCCAGCTGAGCTATAAACCTGCTAATGTATTGTAACCATCTAAGGAAACCTCTAATTTCCTTTTCTCTCTTAGGTGCTAGCATCTTCAAAATAGCTTTTAACTTTGTTGAATCCACCTATATTCCTCTTTTATTAACCATGTACCCCAAAAACACTCTAGATGATGCCCTAAATATTCACTTGGTAGGATTCAGCTTGAGATTATACTAGCAGAGTCTAGAAAAAAATCACCCTAAGGCAAGTAGGTGATCCTTTGCTATTTCAGACTTGATTATGATGTCATCAACATATACCTCAACATCTTTATATATTTGTGAACCCTCAAAATTGCATTATTGGGATTCGGTTGCAGCTTGACACCTGCTAAAATTAGTGCATTACATAGAGTTAGTACGATGGTCCCCCTAGCCGGTTAGTGGGTAGGGGTCAAGAGGACAACGCCTCGTCAAAAAATAAATTTCTTGAATCTTTTACCTTTAGGTGACTAGCACTCAATTATGAAACTATATAATCAAACTAGACTAAAATCAGATCAGAAACGGACCAAAATCAGCCAAAACAATGTGAAACTAGGTCAAACCAGCTCCAGCAGCATGCCAGACTGTAACAACCCATACCTACCCTAGAAATTTTCATGATAATTTGCTTGATTTAGAACTATTAAGGTTAAGTATGTGCTTTCGTGAAAATTAGTAATCTACGTTATTGATGAGCATGTAGCATATTAAATTAATTTTAGTATACATAATATGAGTTGTTATTGTGAAATAAATGATTTACATGAAGTGCATTTGCATAAAAGAATTTATTTTAAATAAAATGAATTTTCATGCATAAAGACAATTTTGAAGCATAAAATGATTTTATGAGTATTTTAAAATAATTTTTAAAATAATATTTTGGGGGAAATATTACAGAAATAATAAGAAAAATATTATTTTTCTTTTTAATTATAATCAACCCAAAATTTAAGTAAAAAACCCAAATACCCAAAAGTCCACTACACTAAAATCCTCCTAACCTAGTTTATTAAGGGTATTAGTGGAAATTGCACCCAAACCCTAATATATTGTAAAATTTGGCCAGCCTAGGTTTTCCAATAGCCATCACTTTATTTTTCTATATCTTGGTAGAAAAATTCTCTCAAAATATTTCTCTCCACCGAAATTAAGAAAACATCTTTCAATTTCGCAATTTCTTGACCGTAATCGTAAGTTTTTCTTCTCTTTCAATTTCTAAACTGATTTCTATGAAATAAATTGTGGAAAAATTATTTTGAACTAGTTGATTACTAATTTTTACAAATTTAATTCTGTTTGGGTGAGTATTTGGGAGAAAAAATCTATTTTCTACTGAAAACACAAATCTTTCTACGAGATTTCCAAAGGTGAATTCTATAACTTAAAATAACAAATTTTGTGCATAAACATCACTAGGGGGGAAATTTGTGCATTATTATTTTCTAAACTGATTTTTGATTTTTTTTTATGAAAAATATTGGATTAAATAATATTTCTACCGGAAAGTTTCAAAAAACAAAGGAGTTCAAGGTTTTTGTGCTAGAACTTTGAAGTTGGAAAATTCTATTATTAAATTAATATGTGGCTGCTAATTTGTGTGAGAAAGCATTCTAATATGATGTGTGTTTTGTTTAGATGAAAAATAATGATTTCAATCATATGTCAGTATATTGCTGTAATGAACGAAAAGTGTAGAAAGCGTGAAAACTCATGATTTTTCACCTAAGCCTTAAAACTTGGAAATTTTTGTATGAATATTATCTATGGCTACCAAATCATGCATGGACATGTTTTAAACTGATATTTTCTGAAATTGAATGAAAAATAATGGTTTAAAAAACTTGTTTACATATTTCTAAAATAACCAAAAAATACCGAAAACAAGAAAACTCATGGTTTTGTACTCTATAATTCAAAAGTTGAATTTTCATATATAAGCAATGCTATGTGTGGCTGATTCATATGAATTAATACTTTAAAATGATTTTTGTTGTGTTTACATGAAAAAATCTTGGTCCAAACCATGTTTTTACATATTTCTGAAATAGACAGAAAGTGCGAAAAGAAAGAGAATTTAGTTTTTTCCTTTTGGTGATGCATTCAGTCACATAAATATTTTTATCCCAATGTTTATAATTTTTATGTGATGTGTTTTGATGATTATTGACATATATGTATGAATAATAAATGATAAAATTGCATGTTAGTTGAAGGTATGACTCTAGATAAGCTTGAAGGCATTTTGGTATACTTAAGGTATCTTAACCTTATATTGTGATTAGAATGCAAATGTGATTGGGAAATTTGGAACTAGATGTTATGATGACTTGATGATGAACACATGGTTATGAGTTGATGAAGTGACAATTGAATAAAAAGGATCATAAGAGTTACGCATGACACTTGAAAGGTTATTTGTTAAGTTGACATGTATGGAAGTGTAAAGTGTATTAAGATGATTGTTAAAGTGAATTGATATTGAGGTAATAATATTGTGATGATCTTAGAAAGGTATTGACATAATTGTAATGTGTTTTCATGTGAGCCTATAAGGCCTAAGTGTGCAAAACTTTTAAAGTCAACGTATTATATGTAAGTGATGAGTACACTTATATGTGCAACTCTAAGTGTATATGTATGCTATATGTGCATGGGGTAGTTATGGGATAGAAGCATCATGAGTAAATAAATACTAAGTATTAAATTAAATATTATGTTAGAGTTTGAGGAGATTTAGAAGTGCAAAGGGACTACGTATGCTAGGAGCAAAGGAACCCCAAGGTGAGTAAACGCCATGTTCATGTTATAAGAGTGAACAACATTATGTTGTGTTATAAGAATGTGATGTATTGTTATGTAAGCCTTTGCAATCTTTGAAACCCAAGTTCTTTTTATCCTAAAATTTAATTAAGTGATTCTTTGTAAAGCTTGGGTTGCCAAAGGACATTTGGTCCAAAACTATCTTATTTATCCAATGAGAATTTCTCGTGAATATCACCCTAACTTATATTCTTTCTGGAACTACACTATCATTGTATCTTTTGTTCAAAAGATAAACCACTATTGTAATTGGGATATATGTTATTATTACCTTATGTGATATTGTTAATTGTGATTACCATTAGCTCTAGCTATGGTACCTTTAACCCTTTATACAGAATTCTCGTGTTGATGAGGGTAATCATCAGAACCGGTGCACACGGTCTTAACCCGATAGATAGGGGTAGTGTATCCACCTCAGCTGGAAAGGGGCAGTTTTAGCTGTGGGGCCTGACTAGCTTCATGCCTTATAAGTGATAGGAGTTGGAATTTGGTATAAGGCCACCTCTCCTTAATAAGTTCGAGTGATAGAGCAATAGCCTTCACTCACTATATGTGATAAGTGTGATTTCCGCAAACTTGCTAAATTGAACCCTTGATAAATTGTAACTTGATTCATGAATTATAAATTATAAACTATATGTATAAGCTATGAGTTTCCTTTTCAAAGGAATATATGATAATGTATGTGCTTTATTGTTTACTCATTAAGATCATCTATCTCACCCCTTTTCCTTGTGTGGTTTTAGGTGAACAAATGTGAGGAGGCAAGGTGATAGATCAAGCATTATACTTTGCTTGGGGGATTCCTTATCCAAGTTATCAATAATACTATTTTATGAAGTCTTGTCATTAGATGCTATGGGAATGTTGATTGATACTCATTTGAGATATATTATTTTCCTTATGGATTTTATGTGTAATGTTTAATTATAGACTTCTGCAATTAAAGGTATTCATCTAAATGTTTTAAATGAGTTATTGTAAGAGGTTTGGTATGATCCTAGGCATGATTTGTTTATGTGTAAGTGGGTTCTACGAGCGTGGGTGACCTTATGTCTCCCCATGTTCTAGGACCGTCATATCTCTAAGGTTAGGATGTGGCATTGGCTTGCCACCAGGTCAGGCAGCACGCTCATCATATTGATGTCATTGGTATCATGCTTAGTGTGCCAACAACATGGGCGGCATGCTTAGCCGGAGTGTAATCGGTGTCGCCCAAAGCAATGCCCTTTCACCTATGCTTTATAAATAGAGCTTCCATTCAACTCTTTTGGAGGGATTTTGAGAGGGATTTGACATGATTTTTAGGTAGAAATTCAACTAGATTGCTCTTCTTTTTATGCTAAAATTCTATTTAAAAATTAATACTAAAATGGTCACTCCAAATTCTTTTAATTTGCGATTATTATTCTGTTTTGCTATCCTTTTCTGTGTAAGGTTCAACGTCAAAGTTTCCTAATTGAATGTGGAGCTTAGATATGAAGTAAAGCTCACCCCATTCATCTAAAAGTTAAGAAAAGCAAAGGTAAGTTCTTTTTCTTCTTTCCATTTCTAAAATTCTAAATTCAAATCTAGAATTCTCTTTATTTTATCTTTCTTTAGCTCTGAAATAGAAAAGATCTAAAATTTAATTAAAAATCAGAATTAAATTAATAAACCAAACCAACATTTTTCCAAAACCCCTTCTTTGTAAGAAGGAAGAACTGCATGGGGTTTGATTCTTATTTTCACATCCCAATTTTAAAGACATGATGGTCCTAAAACTTAGGGAGACATAAGGTCACCCATGCCCATAAAACCCACTTATACTTACACAAATCATGCCTAGATCATACCAAACCTATGTACTAACTTAAATATCCAATAATATAGGAAACTCCAATATGCGGAAGAATAGTTTAACAAAATACTTTGAAAATATCTTATAAGGGAAATAACATTTAAAGTCTTAAAATAAATCATCAATGATTAATATTACAAAATAAACTCCTGGAGCATCTACGAGTAACTCTTTGTAACATAGTATAATTAAAGACTTGGACAAGGAATCCCCCAAGCGAAGCAGAATGCTTGAGCCATCACCTTGCCTCCTCATATTGCTCACCTGGAACCACACAAGAGGAAGGGGTGAGATAGATGATCTCAACGAGTAAACAATATAGCATAAACGATATCATATATCATATTTTTAAAGAAAA
The DNA here is from genome assembly GCA_947687605.1 of Reutealis trisperma. Lineage (NCBI taxonomy): Eukaryota > Viridiplantae > Streptophyta > Magnoliopsida > Malpighiales > Euphorbiaceae > Reutealis > Reutealis trisperma. Next base: position 129,878 of record CANTUT010000472.1, read on the forward strand.
CCCATTGTGTACAACACATAGTTCATGATTTACAAATCGTGGTTTCACAGTTTCAATTTAGCAAGATTTTCACTTTTGCAGGTTCGTAGAAATCACACTTATAACACTTATTACCCAATAAGAGTAAATGACTATGCTAGCTCATTCACTCAAGGGAGAGGTGGCCAACTCCCAACCCAATAACTTATAAAGTTATGAAATTGATCAGGCTCCACAGCTAAAACTGCCCCTTCTAGCTGAGGTGGATACACTATCCCTATCCATCTAGTTAAGACTTACGAATACGGTCAAGAAATCGCAAAGTTTAAAGGTATTTTGTGAATTTCAGTAGAGAGAATAATTTTGAGAGAATTTTTCTGCCAAAATCATGAAATAATAGAATGGTGGCTATAGGAAGCTAGTGCTAGCTGAATTTTCTCATTAAATATGTAGGGTTTTGGAAAATTTCCAAAATTACCCTTAATGATATAGGTTGGGAGTGTTTTAGTATAGTAGGCTTTTGGAAATTTAGGCTTTTGAATTAATTTCAGGGCATATTATAAGTAATTAAAAATAAAATATTTTTTTATTATTTTTTTTAAATTTCCCCCCTAAAACATTTATTTAAAAATTATTTTAAAATACTCATAAAATTATTTTATGCTTAAAAATCGCTTTTTTTCATGAAAATTCATTTTATGTAAAATAATTTATTTTATACTAATTCACTTCATATAAATTATTTATTTCACAATAATAACTCATATTATCTATATTAAAATTAATTTAACATGACACATACTCATCAATCACATAGCACGTAAATTTCCATAAAAGCACATACTTAGTCTTAATAGCTCTATGTCAACCAAATTGTCATGAAAATTTCTAGGATGGTTGTGGGTTGTTACACTTATTCAATAGGATACGCAAACTGCCATTTTGTAAGGCATCAACTCTAAAATCTATTTAATAGTATTTTCCCCCCTTACTTTGTTATTTGTTTGTTTTCGTGCTTTATTTCCGATATCTTTAATTTAATTGGGGAATGTGTGCTTTTCCTAGTACCCATAAGGGCTAGAGAAAAGATCCTCTATATTTCATTCATTTCGATTTTGTAATAATTAAGTAGAATTTATTTTTGCTTATTTATTTATAATTGTCATTTAATTTTATCATCTATAACTTTTTCATTCATCATTTTACTCCTATTTATGCATACACTAAAATTTCCCTTTTTAAGAGTTATTTCACAACTTTTAGCCAGACATTTGTTTAAATACCAAAACCTGATCCTCAAGCCCTCTTTTGTCACTCGCGGATTAGTGCTTTTTCCATTGGGATAAATCAAACATTTTAGAGTCAATCATGTTGGGTTTTTCTTTAATTTTCCCAATTAAAATTAGTAAATTAAAGTAGCGACTCCCTTTTACAAATAACAAATTGCAAAACACAATTTTTGATACTTATAGCAAATTCCAATAATGGAGTTTCTCCCAAAGAGCATTTTGATTCCCCTCAGCAGATCAGACTAGTGCTTGGGTGACACATCATAGTATCATGTAGTGAAGGATTATGGTGGCCATTCTTTGATAAGTCGCCCCTACATTCTTTAACAAAAAAGGCATAACCCTGTAGCAATACATTACCCCATTCAGTTAGAAAAGCAGTTTTGTCTTTGTTGGAGGATAAACCTAAATTTTGTTGTACCCTACATATAGATCAATTAAGGAAACTACTTCATACTATAATAATCCACATCTACCTTAGGAGTTTTCATGACAAATTGTTTGAATTTAGATTTGTTGCAACAAAATAAGTGATTTCATGGAAATTCATGCATGATGTGATTTATGAATATGTGGTATGTTAAATTAATTTTAATATACGTAATATTTGTTGTTATTATGAAATAAATGATTTATATAAAGTGCATTAGCATAGAATAATTTATTTTACATAAAATGAATTTTCAAGCAAAAATGCGATTTTTAAGCATAAAATAATATTTATTAGCATTTTGAAAATATTTTTAAATAAATGTTTTGGGGGAAATTTTAATGAAAATAATAAGAAAAATATTTTATTTTAAATTACATATAATCAGCCCCAAAATTAAATAAAAAGCCCAAATATCCAAAAGCCTACTACACCAAAACACTCCTAACCTAACTCATTAAGGGTAATCTTGGAAACTGCCCAAAACCCTATGTATATTAATGAAAAATTTGGCTAGCCCTAGTGTTCCAGAAACCAACCTCTGTTATTTCATTATTTTGGCAAAAAAAATTCTCTCAAATTTATTCTCTCTACCGATATTCGCAAAACACCTTTAATCTTTGTGATTTCTTGACCGTATTTATAAGTTTTTCTTTCCTTTCAATTTCTTATTTGATATCTATGAAATAAATAATGAGAAAATTATTTTGAACTGGATATTTACTAATTTCTACATATTGAAATTAGTTTGGGTGAATTTTTTATAGAGAAATCAACTTCTCTACTGAAAACACCAACATTCATACACAATTTCTCCAAAGGTGAATCCTGTAACTAAAAATTGAAAGTTTCATGCATAAACTCAATAAAGGGGGGCTGATTTTTGCATTGAATTCTAAACTAAATTTTGATGTGTTTAGAGGAAAAATATTGGATTAAATTATATTTCTGCATATTACTATAATGACTGAAAAGTTTCATTAAACAAGCAAATTAAAGGTTTTCGTCCTAGAACTTGAAAGTTGGAAAATTCTATGATTATATATGTATGTTGCTGCCAATTTGTGTATGATGAAATTCTAAACTGATATTTATTTTGCTTGGTTGAAAATAATAATTTAAATAAGGTGTTTACATATTTCTGCAATGAATGAAAAGCGCAAAAAGTTAGAAAATCAATGATTTTCACTCTAAAACCCTAAACTTGGAATTTTCCTACATAAGACATGTCAATGTTGCCGATTTATACATATTGATGTTCATAACTAATATTTTTTGTGATTGAATGAAAAATAATGGTTAAAACACATGTTTATATATTACTGTAATGACCAGAAAATACTGGAAACAATAAAGGTTTATGGTTTTCACCCTAACACATAAAGTTGGAAAATTTTCATGCATATTGATTTATATATGTGCTGATTCCTACGTGTTTATGTTCTCAAATGATTTTTATTTTGAATACATGAAAAATCTTGTTTCAAACCATGTTTTGACATATTACTGTAATAGATGAAAAGTAAGAAAAGTAAGAAAATTCAGTTTTTCCCTTTAATGGAGCATTCGGTCTACATTGGGATTCTTATCCTAATGTCTATAATTTTTATGGCATGTATTTTTTTTTATTATTGACATGTATGTATGAATGATTAATGGTTAAATTGCATGTTGGTTGAAGGAATGACTCTATACAACGCTAGAGACTATTTAGTATACTTAAGGTATTTTAACCTTAGGTAGTGATTAATATGTGAATATGATTGGATAATATGGAAGTAGGTTGTATGATGACATGATAATTAATTAATGATCTTGAATTGATGAAAATATTGATTGAATAAATTGGTCATAAGAGATAAGCTTGACCCTTGGAAGGTCGTTAGTTAAGTTGACTACGGAAGTGTTAAGTGTGCTAACATGATTGTTAAAGTGAATTGATATTAAGATAATAATATTGTGTTGACCTTAGAAAGGTATTGACATGAATTATAATGTGTTTTCATATGGGCCTATAAAGGCTAAGTGTACAAGACTTTTAAAGTCAACAAGTTATGTGTAAGTGATGAAATGCACTTATATGTGTAACTCTAAGTGTATGTGAATGTTATATATACATAAGGTAGTTATGGGATAGGATAGCATCATGATTAAATAAATACTAAGTATTAAATTAAACATTATTTTAGAGCTTGAGGAGGTTTAGAGGTTCAAAAGGGCTACGTGTACTGAGAGCGAAGGAACCACAAGGTGAGTAAACATTATGTTCAAGTTACAAGTACAAGTTATCATGTTATGTGAACCTTTGATATCTTGAAACCCAAGTTCTTTCCTACGTTTAATTATAAACAAATGATTTCTTTGTAAGCTTGGTTTGCCAAAGGACATTTGGTCCAAAATCATTTTTGATTACTGAACTATAATAAAGAACCTTTATGATTATTGCCCTAACTTATATTATTTCTGGAACTACACTATTATTTATCTTTTGTTTGATAAGTTAAACATCTATTATTATTATGCCATATGTGATTACATTTCTTCAATGCTATTTTATAAGTGATTACCATTAGCTCTAGCTATGGTACCATAACCCTTTATATGCAAAAATCCTCACAACAATGCGAGTAATCATCGACTATGTGATCCTCATACCAATGCAAGTAATCATTAGCTATGCATTTGAGTGATTATGGCAATAACCTTCACTTTATGTGTTTGAGTAATTATAGCAATAGGCTTCACTCTATGTGTTCGAGTGATTATGGTAGCAACCTTCACTCTATGTGTTATGTGTTTTAAGTGTGATTTTTGCGAACCTTTCTAAATTGCAAACTATGAATCATAAATTATAAGTTATGAGCTCTTTTTAAGGGATATGTGTTATTGTATAAACTCTATTGTTTACTCATTGAGATTATCTATCTTACCCTTTCTTCCTTGCGTGGTTCCAGGTGAGCATTATGTGGAGGTAAAGTGATCACTCAAGCTACCTACTCCACTTGGGACATTCCCTTGTTAAAGTTATAATAATACCATACTATGTTGAGTCCTTAGATGCTCTAAAAGTTATAATGGGAACTTTATTTTGGAATATTATTTTGGTGACTTTATTTGGAGTCTTATTACTATTTTCCTATAGATTTGTATTAAAGTATATTTTTAACTTCCACAACTTAAGGTTTTTCCTTTATAAAACTTTTTTTTTTTGAAGTTAATGCATGAGGTTCAGTATGATCCTAGGCAAGATTATTATATGCATGAGTGGGTTCTACGGGCGTGGGTGACCTTATGTCTCCCTATGTTCTAGGACTGTCATGTCTCAGAAGTTGGGATGTGACACATACCCTACCATATGGTCAACTAATAGGTCAATATGAGGTAATAGAAAATCATCCTTAAATCTCGATAATCTATACACATCTTGACTTTGCCATCTTTCTTCAGAACTAGAACTATGTTTGCTAACTAAGAAGGATAAATGATTGGCTTGATGAACCCATTGTCTAATTGCTTAATGACTCCTTCTATAAACTTTAGAGATAACTTAAGCTTTAGCTATCGTAGCTTCTATTTGATGGGTTTTATTTGCTTATAGTTAGGAATTTTATGAACTACTATAGCTAGATCCAAACCAGTCATATCTTTGGGTTCCTAAAGGGAGCAATCTGGGAACTCTTGGAACATTTTACTAAAGTCATCCCTGTTATGACATAATGATGCAATGAATGTGGTTTTTAGTTTTTCATTTATGCCAAAACTTATTAATTCTTTGCCATTTTTTATTTCACTTAATGTTTCATTCAAATTGGATTTAAGATAAGGAATAGGAAAGGAAATTAGAAACACAAGATCATAAGAGGAAAACTCTATCTTTTTATTATGAATAAGAGAGCCATTGTCTATCATTACATCAAAACTAAATGAAAGGCCAAAATGGTTGACTACAGAATTAACTAAGGAATTGGAATCAACAGACTCTAACTCTGATTTTGACTCAGACTTAGACTCTGGCTCGGACTCAAACTCTAGCTCGGACTCAGTTTCAGTCTTGGACTTTGACTAGCCACCCTCTCCTTTCTTCTCATAGTACCGATAGTCAAGTTGGGTTCGAGTTGTTTGGATGAATTTGGTTAAGTCAGCTACTTCTTCATCTACTATCATGCAAACTTACTCAAAGAGAGCAGCCTCTATATTATCTTCCCAATCTTGCTCTAACATAAAAACTGGCTTATAATCTTTTAAGGAGAGCCTGGCATCAAAGAAGAATTCAAAACTAGGGATTAGCTTCTTAGTAATAGGACAAACCTAAGGTTCTGGAAAACCATAATATGGAAAATTCTCTCCCTTCTTCACAAAGTACCCATTAAGTGTTTTGAAATAAGGACGTATGGTCCAATCATATGACTCATCTTTCTTAAAAGTCGTCATTCTTTCTTTGGCCCTTTTCTCTGTCTCAGCCAGATCTTCTTTCATAAGTTCGTAAGTAAGACTGAATGATGAGTTAGCCACATGGTATTCTTTGAACTGGCTTACTCCTTACTAACTTTTGCCTAGCCCTAATCTAGAAAAATAATTCATTTTTTTAGCATGTTAGCCACAGTAATATTTCTGTAAGGATCAAAATCAAAATGCACCAGCTCTTTACCTCATTTTTCTATGAATTATACCAATACAAATGCAAAACCTAATAATGGCAAGGTGAGCAGCTCAGGGTGTATCTCTAGAATTGGCACAAAACTTAGGACCTCACCTTTCCCATGCATATCCCCTTTAAAAGTAACAATGGATGATCTATAAGAAAATTTTGATGTATTTAGGGCCGTCCAAGGAGGAGATTAAAGCATGTTGGTACATCAATCACTTGAAATAAGATAGGATAAGTGATAGGTCCAATGATGATGTCTAAGGTAGCAACACCTAAAACTTCCCTCTTTGAATTGTCATATGCCCTTATAATATGGTCAGAAGGTGTGATGTTTGAACCCTATAACCCCAAGTAGCTTGCTACTTTCAATGGACAGATATTCAAAATAGACCCATTATCTACCAATACCATAGGAACTGTATTCCCCGAGTTAGGAATGTTATGTGTAGGTATGGTTGTGGTTTAGCTCCCCCTTAGGTAGGTATTGGTCATTAAAAGAGATGGAAGTAGCTTTTATAGTACTGGTGAGAAAGGCCACAAAATTTTTAAGGGTGATATCTATAAGAGCTTAGTGTTGGTTCAACTCCTTACAAAGAGCTTAGCGATAATGATAAGAAGATTGAATAAGGGTCTAGATAGATATCTTGGCTTGGGTCTTTTTTAGCTGCTTGAAGATGGGATCTTCATCAGGTTCAATGCTTCCTTTTATTTTTTCAGTAGGGGGTGGGATAGGTTAGGTAGATGGTTAGCCATCTTGTGGGGCTGGTGCTTGGTAGGTCCTATCGCTTCTGGTTTTGGCATCAATCTCCTCTATAAGGTTGCTAAAGTATAGAACACAATAATATTCAGAAGTTGATAGAATCAAAGAGACAGGATCAACTTCAAGACCAGTGATGGTGATGAGGCTAATTTAATGGTTTGGGAGAGGATTAGTTGAAATGTTGGGCCTAGGTTTAGGAAGTATGATGTCCCCACTATCTATAAGATCTTGTATCTTATGCTTTAAAGTTTGACACATCTCTATATTATGGTTAGCCCTTGATGATCCTCACAATAGTCATTAGGATTATAGTTTGTAGGAAGTGGATTAGGAGGAGCCCTTAGTTCTAAAGGCTTGATTAGTTTGGCTTATAAGGCCTTCTTGTATACCACCACTATAGGAACCCCTAGTTAGGTAATGGACCTTTTCTCCAATCTTAATGGCAGATGATGAGAAATGGCAGATAGCTCCCTTTCCTTCTTATTAGTTGAGGCAGTGACATTGGCTTGGTAGGTGGTGTTCTTCTTATATCTATTATTAGCGATATCATCTTTGATGTGGCCACTTTGGATTAAATCTTCTATTTTGGAGGCAGTAGCGATAAGGGCTTTAAAACTTAGGAGGTATTGAGTGAGGAGATGATTCTTGTATACTGGTAAAAGGTTTTTCACAATTATATGAACCAGCTCTTACTTAGTTGGTTGATTCACCATTTGTGCCACTTTTTCTATCCACCTTATAAGGAACGAGGAGAAAGATTCCTTCAAGTTTTGTTTGGTAGTTTCCAAATCTCTCCTTGTTACATCCACTTCAATATTGTACTCATATTATTTGACAAACATATGGCAAATATCATCGTAGGTCCCCTTTTGACTTATGTCTAGGTCCAAAAACCATTTCACAGTAGTTCCATTTAGAGATTATTAAAACAACTGGGCAAAGAGCTCATTATCAACCCCTAAAGGAGCCACTGCCCCCATATACATTTGCAAGTGAGTTTTAGGGCAAGTCATCCCATTAAATCTATCCAGCATTAGCATTTTGAACTTTGGCGAAATTCTAGCATTAGGAAAGAGAGCTAAGGAATTGTCATCAATCACATCATCATGTTTCTTAATGTTTTTAAGGGTTTTTTCTATAGCTGCAAACTTTCCATTAAGGCTTTAGTGTCTATATGGGAAAAAGATTCCTTTCCTTAAAAAGGATTCAAATGAGAGGAAGTGATAGAATGGGTGACATTTGGGATTTGTATGAACTGAGAGGTGACAGATAGTTGGATGACATTTATTATTAGGAGAAAGATTGAAATAACATTTGGAATGCAAGGGGAGTCAACTTTTCTGTTGTCAGTAAAGTCAATGGGAATATTGGAGGAGGAAGACACATTTGCAATAGCTTGGGTCATTCTAGGAATGGTTTGGATTGATGCTGAATTTGAGTTGATCGAGTTAAGGCCAGCTCCATTCATCATAGCTTGAACCATCCTCTAAAATGGATTGTGTTCGCTTTTTGAAATGGGCCTGTTAAGCCTCCAAAACAACTTGGAAATTCCTCTTTTGCCTTAAAAGAAGACCTATTAAAAATGAATTCAATTGAGTTTCTTCTTCTAGATTAGCTGCATTTGGATCACTTTCTTTCAATCCACTTGTTCCCTCAGCCATCTTAGGTACCTTGTAATAAAGAAAAAGGTGGAAAAATGAGTATAAGACCAAGGTAATATGGTAGGATGACTATAACAATCCACACCTACTGTAGGAGTATTAGAGTTTTGTGACTAAATTTCTTGAATTTAGAACTATTATGACAAAATATGTGCTTTTATGAAAATTCATGTGTTATGTGATTGATGAGTATGTGGCATGTTAGATTAACTCTAATATGCATAATATGAATTATTATAATGAAATAAGTGATTTATATGAAGTGCATGAGTATAAAATAATTTATTGTAAATAAAAACAAATTTTCATGCAAAAAGCGATTTTTAAGCATAAAATAATTTATATGAGCATTTTTAAAATATTTTTAAATAAATATTTTGAGAGGAATTTTAATTAAAATAATAAGAAAAAATTTTACTTTTAATTACATATAATCAGCCCATAAATTAAATAAAAGGCTTAATTTCTGAAAAGAGCACTACACCAAAATACTCCTAACCTAGCTCATTAATGGCAAACTTATAATTTTGCCAAAACCCTAAATATATAAACAAAATTTCAGTTAGCCCTTATTAGATAGCCACCATTCTAGTATTCTTCATAATTCTCTCAAAAATATTCTCTCAACTAAAATTCACAAGGTACTTTTAAACCTTGCGATTTCGCGACCATTTTCGTAAGTTTTTCTCTTCTTTTAATTTACTATTTGATTTTTATAAAATTAATTAGTAGAAAAGTATTTTGGGCTATGTATTTACTATTTTTCTTTTGATTAAATTTGGTCTAGGTGAAATTTTAAAAGGGAAATCAATTTTTCCACCGAAAACACAACCCTTTCTACACAAATCCTCCAAAGGTAGCCAATTAATATAAGAGTGACTTAAAATATATTTCATGAATAATCTAAGATGCATGAAAAATTTATAAGATGCATGATTATTAAACTCATCCATTAAAAAATAAAGTAAATACACAAGTAAAGTTTAAAAGAAAGTTATCATTATAATAAAAATTCCAAACTTAGGGAATATCTCTTATAGCTCTTATGGGTTCTAGGGAAGTCACACATTCCCCAACCTAAGCCTAATAATAATGCAAAAAGAAAATAAAACAAAAGCAAGTGAAAAAGGTGATAGGGGAGAGAGTTGGTTAGTTTTAATTAGATTTGATGCTTGAATAGGCATGCTTACATATCCGTTTGAATGGGAATCAGAACCCACACGGTTCTTCCTTCTTGCAAAGGGGTTAGTTTAGCCTAGCTACTTTATCATGTTTTGGTTGATTAACTTATTGAGGGTTAGGTTAATTAATTAACCTAATTGACTACTAAGTTGATTTAGATAACAACCTAGGTGAATCAATTTAATTAACTAACTAAAAGAGGCAAAGAGCCTTAAACTAAAGGAAAGATAAAGGAAAAGAAGCTTACATTGCGCTTTTACAACTTGGGAATGTACGACAAATGGAGCAAATGATCATATCACAGTTCCACCTTCTCGACATGAAGGACACGAGCCTTGGGCAATGGACTTACCTCTAACAAGTGAATGGAAGGCCTTTAACTAGTCAGGTAGAAATTAAGGAGAAACCTACCAACATAAGCCTTGGGCAATTAACTTGCCTTAAACAAGTAGGCGAAAAGCCCTTAACTAGTTGAGTAGGAATTAAAGAGAAACCCCCAATTTTCTTTACGAAGCAAGAAGCAAATGCCAAGTAGTTAGCTTGAAGTTAATGCTTTTCAAGCTCTAAAAGTTAATGGTATAAAGTGTGGAGAGGTCCACTACATATAGAGGGAGGGCTACAACATTGAAGCTATCAATTTTCGATGTTGGATTGTAAAGAGTTGGAGAAAACCATGGATTACCGCATAAGGCTCTGCAATACCACAAAAGCCTCTATAATAATGTTGCAAATGGCTCTACAATGCCATAAAAGGCTTTGCAGCATCTATTATTGGTTCACTTATTCAGCTTGTTTTCATCCATTTCTTGTCCATTTTCCATGATTCCACTTGCATTAGCCTTGATACTGAGTCTCAGATGGTTTAAAGATGGTTTAGAAGTCCTGATTGATTCTTTTACTGACTAAAGGTTTAGAATTCTAAGAGGTATAAAATTGAGGGTTCACAGGTATACTTACTTCATCACTTAGCACTTAATGATTTTAACATTTGGTGTTAAGTCTTTTGTTAACTTGTGTCTTATTCTTTTGTAGAGGAGAATTTAAACATTTTTTATTTTGATGAATATTACAATAATCTAGTAGATGAAGAGGTGAGAGCCAAATCTGCTAATGTTGCGATTACTTCAAGGGGTGAGCTTATAAATATAGTTGGCAATGAACCTCTAGTTCAAATAAATGTTGATGCTCAGCCACCTGAAGAGGGAGGTGCTAACAAGGTTAAAGTAAAAGTGACTCTTGAAATAACTGTTGCTTTTTCTATAGACCTCATGGGAGACGAGGACAAAGGGAAAGGTTGGAGGCATCCTCCTATTCTAAACTTCACCTTCATCGGCACAAATTCCTTCGGGATACTTGGGTGTATTCAGAGTGCCTGAGTGAAAGCTGAGTGTAATAACCCACACCCACCCTAGGAATTTTCGTGATAAGTTGCTTGATTTAAAACTATTATGGTTTAGTGTGTGCTTTTGTGAAAATTAGTAATCTAAGTGATTGATGAGCATGTGGCATATTAAATTAATTTTAATATGCATAATATGAGTTACTATTGTGAAATAAATGATTTATATGAAGTGCATTTGCATAAAGGAATTTATTTTAAATAAAATGAATTTTCATGCGTAAAGATAATTTTTAAGCATAAAATGATTTTATGAGTATTTTAAAATAATTTTTTGAAATAAATATTTTGGGGGAAATATTACAGAAATAATAAGAAAAATATTCTTTTTATTTTTAATTGTAATCAGCCTAAAATTTAAATAAAAAGCCCAAATATCCGAAAGCCCACTACACTAAAATCCTCCTAACCTAGTTCATTAAGTGTATTAGTGGAAATTATACCCAAACCCTAATATATAATGAAAAATTCAGCCAGCCTAGGTCTTCCAGCAGCCACCACTTTAGTTTTCTATATCTTGGCAGAAAAATCCTCTTAAAATATTTCTCTCAACCGAAATTAAGAAAACACATTTATGTTTCACGATTTCTTGACCGTAATCGTAAGTTTTTCTTCTCTTTCAATTTCTAAACTGATTTCTATGAAATAAATTATAGGAAAATTATTTTGAACTGGTTGATTATTGATTTTTATATATTTAATTCTGTTTGCATGAGTTTTTGGGAGAGAAAATCTAATTTCTACCGAAAACACAAATCTACTCAAAATCACAATTTTTATGCATAATTGTTTTCTAAACTAATTTGTGCATTATTGTTTTCTAAACTGATTTGTGATTTGTTTTAATAAAAAATATTGGATTAAATAATAATTTTGCATATTTCTGTGATAACCGGGAAGTTTCGAAAAACAAAGGAATTCAAGGTTTTTATGCTAGAACTTAGAAGTTGGAAAATTCTATTACTAAATTAATATATGGCTGCCAATTTATGTGAGAAATCATTCTAATATGACATTTGTTTTGTTTAGATGAAAAATAATGATTTGAATCATGTGTCTGTATATTGCAGTAATTAACGAAAAGCGCAGAAAGCGTGAAAACTCATGATTTTTCACCTAAGCCTTAAAACTTAGAACTTTTTTGTATAAATACTATCTATGGCTGCCAAATCATGTATGGATATGTTCTAAACTAATATTTTTTGTGATTGAATGAAAAATAATAGTTTAAACAACCTGTTTATATATTTCTAAAATCACCAAAAAATACCGAAAATAAGAAAACTTATGGTTTCGTACCCTATAACTCAAAAGGTTGAATTTTCATGTGTGAAAGATACTATGTGTGGCTGATTCATATGAATTAAAATTCTAAAATTATTTTTGTTGTGTTTACATGAAAAATCTTGGTTCAAACCATGTTTTTCAAAATTTCTGAAATAGACGGAAAGTGCGAAAAGAAAGAAAATTTAATTTTTCCTTCGGTGATGCATTCGGCCTACCTTAATATTTTTGTCCCAATGTTTATAATTTTTATGTGATGTGTTTTGATGATTATTGGCATGTATGCAGGTATAATAAATGATAAAATTGCATATTAGTTGAAGGTATGATCCTAAATAAGCTTAAATGCATTTTGGTATACTTAAGGTATCTTAACCTTATATTGTGATTAGAATGCAAATCTGATTGGAAAATATGGAACTAGATGTCATGATGACTTGATCATAAATATATGGTTTTGAGTTGATGAAGTGACAGTTGAATAAAAAGGATCATAAGAGGTAAGCATGACACTTGAAAGGTTAATTGTTAAGTTGACATGTATGGAAGTGTAAAGTGTATTAAGATAATTGTTAAAGTGAGATGATATTGAGGTAATAATATTGTGAGGACCTTAGAAAGGTATTGATATAATTGTAATGTGTTCCCGTGTGAGGTTATAAGGCCTAAGTATGTAAGACTTTTAAAGTCAACGTGTTATGTGTAAGTGATGAGTACACCTATATGTGAACTATAAGTGTATGTGTATGCTATATATGCATGGGGTAGTTATGGGATAAGAGCATCATGAGTTAATAAATACTAAGTATTAAACTAAATATTATGTTAGAGTTTGAGGAGCTTTAGAAGTGCAAGGGGACAACATATACTAGGTGCAAAGGAACCCTAAAGTGAGTAAACACTATGTTCATGTTATAAGTGTGAGTAAATGTTGTATTCATTTTACAAGTGCAAGTAACATTTTGTTATGTTACAAATGTAGGATATCATGTTATTTAAGGCTTTAACATTCTTGAAACCTAAGTTTTTTCTATTTTAAAATGAAACTTTATGATTTCTTGGTAAAGCTTGGGTTGCCAAAGGACATTTGGTCCAAAACTATTTGTTTATCCAATGAGAATTTCTTGTCATTATCTCCTTAACTTATATTCTTTTTGGAACTACACTATCATTGTTTTTGTTTGAAAGTTAAACCACTATTATAATTGGGATACATGTTATTATTGCCTTATGTAATATTGATAATTGTGATTACCATTAGCTCTAGCTATGGTACCTTTAACCCTTTATGTAGAATCCTCGTGCCGATGTGGATAATCATCGGAACTTGTGCACGTGGTCTTAACCCGATGGATAGGGGTAGTGTATCCACCTCAGCTAGAAAGAGGCAGTTCTAGCTGTGGAGCTTGATCAGCTTCATGCCTTATAAGTGATAGGAGTTGGAATTTGGTAAAAGGCCACCTCTCCTTTATAAGTTCAAGTGATAGAGCAATAATCTTCACTCTTTATAAGTTATAAGTATGATTTCTGCAAACTTGCCAAATTTAACCCTTGCTAAATTGTAACTTGATTCATGAATTATAAATCATGAACTATGTGTATAAGCTATGTGTTTTCTTTTCAAAGGAATATGTGATAATGTATGTGCCTTATCGTTTACTCATTGAGATCATCTATTTCATCCTTTTTTCCTTGTGTGGTTCCAGGTGAGCAAATGTGAGGAGGCAAGGTGATAGTTCAAGGATTCTACTTCGCTTGGAGGATTCCTTGTCCAAGTTATTAATAATACTATTTTATGAAGTCTTGTCATTAGATGCTCCGAGAATGTTGATTGATACTCTTTTGAGATATATTATTTTTCCATATGGATTTTATGTGTAATGTTTAATTATAGACTTCCACAATTAAAGGTATTCATCTAAATGTTTTAAGTGAGTTATTGTAAGAGATTTGGTATGATCCTAACCATGATTTTTTTTATGTGTAAGTGAGTTATATGGGCGTGGGTGGGCTTATGTCTCCCCATGTTCTAGGACCATCATATCTCTAAGGTTAGGGTGTGACAAAGGTGGTATCAGAGCTGTAGTTTTTAAAAGTCTAGTTTAGGCTTGTTTTATATGAGTTGCATAAGTAAAATCCTAGAGCATAGGAATTTTCCTGTCTTGTCACTTACAGTATATCGCTAGCATAGTTCCGTGAAATCATACTAGATTTTAGTAATCCTTGTTATAGTTTGCTTGCCTTATGATTCTTCTGACAGATGACCAGGAAGGTTACACCTACTCGAGGACCATGACCTAGAGCACCCCGTGTGACCTATAAAAGGACTTGGCCGGAGATGTTTGAGAAAGTCATATCTGTGATTCGCCCCACGAAGGAGGAGACCCCTAATGAAGAGGAGGACCCTGAGGAGCACTTAGATCCTGATTAGGTTTATAGTAAGATCCAAAAATTGGAGGATAACTATTCATATTTGAAGGAGGAAAACTGACGTCTTAAGGTTATGATTCATACACTAAGGGAGGATACGGAGCAACTCAGGTAAGGGATTATTAAGCATGGAGGAGACTACTCGCTAGTGAGGTCTGCATCTTCAACCAATAGCCATTAAGATAGAGATCTTCTTTGCTACCGATGTGGCAGCAGTGGCCATGTCACTCATGATTGCCCTGGTGGTGGACATGAGAGCTAGGTCGAGTAGATGATGATGATTGACGTAATGGCATAGCACTTTATATGATATGAATGATTTTTTCTTGATTGCCTAGTTACCTAATATGAGATGATTCTTTTATTATTATGATATGATGTTATATTGTGAGATATATGCTACTTGATTGTGATGTGTGATATGTGCAAAACTATGTGATATGTGATACATATATGGCATGTGCTTAGGAATGTGACATGATAAATATATGATGATTTACGCTAGTATAATGATGGGATTGAAAGGGTTAGGTTAGGGGATTAGTACTAAATTCCCTTATTATGATAGACAGAATACCTCCTAAGAAGAAGGTTTACATAGTTGCCTAATCTGTTAGGGCTAATGATGATGTTATATCTGACACTGCATCGAATGCTGCCTCTACACCTGTACAGTCGAGAGAAAGATCTAACTCGAGGGAACTGACTATGGGCTCTAGTGAGCAAGCATCTTCGCAAGAAGTGCATGCCATGCGTGAGGAAATGAGAGACTTGCGCAGGCAACTAGATGAGTTACAAGCTCAAAGGTGAGAAGCACCGTTAACTCAAGAAAGAAATGGAGTTACGCCACCTGCAGTAGTGGCACTTGCTCGAAGAGAGAGGAAGCAGCTACCTGATGAAGGGATGACCATAGCAGAGTTTAAGAAGCTGCAATCGCCTACCTTTTATAGTGAGGAAGGAGATTATCCACATGAATTTTTAGATGAGATGGATAAGCTAGTCTGTCGTTTATCTTGCTTAGATGCCCGAGTGATCGAGTTGGTAGGACTCCAACTCAAGAAAAAAGCTCAGTATTGGTACGAGAGAACTATTGAAGAATAGCTTTATAGGGCAAACCCACCTATGTGGGTAGAGTTTAAGTAAGAAGTAATAGATCAGTTCCTGCCAGAGGGAGAGAGGTAAGATAGAGCATTACAGTTTGAGCAATTGAAGCAAAAGCCAGGAATGTCTGTGGTAGATTATGCCAAAGAGTTTAATTGACTTAGTTGATTTGCGGTCAACATCGTTCCTACTAAGGCAAGTCGCATCAATCATTTCCTAAGAGGATTGATCACACCTCTATTCAATTCGTTGGCAGCAATAGAGTTTCCAACCTTAGCCAAGCTTATAGATAAGGCCAAGATAATGGAGAAGAGGTATAAGGCGAAAAGAGTCGAACGAGCTGAATGAGACCAGAAGGGAAGGCATAGGAACAAAAGTCATGGAGGACAACATGGAAATGGAGGAGGCTCAAAGAAGAAATTTTAATCCTCTGGACCACGGAATAATTAAACTAAGCAAGAATCTCCCACCTGTGGCAAATGTGGAAAGAAGCATCCTGGAATTTGCCGAAGAGATTCTGGTGCATGCTTTAAGTGTGGGCAAATGGGGCACTTCATAAAGGATTGCCCTCAGATGAGGAGTCAAGGGAATGGGACCACAGTATGACCATAATCTAGACCATTCTAAACGCAAGGACAAGGAGTCAAGGATAAACGAACAGTGGTTGGGAATGCACTGATGATAGAGAATAAGGGCAAGGGTTAAGTCTTTGCTTTAAATCAGCAAGAGGCTCGCGATCCACATAGCCATCATAGGTATCATCCCTATCCAAAGTTCTAGTGCAAAATGTTTAATTGATTCTGGTGCTACCCATTCTTTTGTGTCACCTTGTTTTGCTAAGTACCTGGGTGTAGATAAGGAATTGATGAGTGAACCGTTAGTAATATCAACTCCTTTAGGGGAAGTGATGGAAGTAAGGTATGAGTATAAGGGCTATGATATAGATATTAATGGACAAAAACTTTCGGTAGCATTACTAGAATTGGATGTATTAGAATTTGATGTGATATTAGGGATGGACTGGTTATATGAGCATAGAGATCATATCAATTGTAGAAAGAAACTTATCGAGTTTCGAACTAGAGATGGGAAGGAGTTTGAGTACCAAAGAGATAGGAATGAGAATCCTCTGAACTTGATATCGGCCTTAAAAGTGAGATAGATGTTAAGGAAAGGATGCCAAGCATACTTAGCCCATGTAATCCACACTAATAAGGAGACTGTCATTCGAGATGAGAGCATTCCAGTGGTGGATGAGTTAATGGATGTCTTTCTAGAAGATTTACCAGGATTACCACCTTATCGTGAGATCGAGTTCAACATTGAACTACTACCTGGTATGCAACCTATATCGATACAGCTATATCATATGGCATTAATGGAGTTGAAAGAGTTAAAGATGCAATTGCATGATCTACTTGATAAGGGTTTTATTCGACCAAGTAGTTCACCATGGAGCGCTCCAATGCTATTCGTGAAGAAGAAGGATGGCTCATTCCAAATGTGCATTGACTATCGCCAACTTAACAAAGTCATTGTGAAGAATAAATACCCATTGCTGAGAATCGATGATCTTTTTGATCAATTGCAAGGAGCTGGTCACTTCTCCAAAATTGACTTAAGGTCTGGCTATCATCAACTAAAGATCCGAGGAGAAGATATCTGTAAGACTGTTTGATGAATGCTCTTGCTACTTTCATGGATTTGATGAATTGAGTGTTCAAACCATTTCTTGACAAGTTCATGATTGTGTTCATTGACAACATCCTGATTTACTTAAAGAATAAAGAAGAACATGAAGAACATCTGAGGATCGTGCTTCAAATGTTACGTGATCACCAACTCTATGCTAAGTTATCCAAGTGTGAGTTTTGAATGGAGTCTGTCAACTTTCTTGGACATGTAGTAAGTAAGGAAGGGATTTAAATTAATCCTAAGAAAGTTGAAGCGGTAGCAAATTGGCCAAGGCCCGCAATAATTTCAGAAGTACGAAATTTCTTGGGCATGGCTAGATATTATCATAGATTCATACAGGACTTTTCTACGATAGCAACTCCATTGACCAAGTTGACTAGAAAGCAAGTTAAGTTCAGTTAGGAAGAGTCCTGTGAGAAGAGTTTTCACAAGCTCAAGAAGTGTTTGATATCGGCTCCAGTTTTGAATTACCAGAAGGAGAAGAAGGGTTCACTATCTATTATAATGCTTCAAGAGTAAGACTTGGGTGTGTCTTGATGCAAAATGGTAAAGTCATCGCCTATGCATCATGATAACTAAAGAGATATGAAGTAATTACCCTACTCACAATTTAGAATTAGCTGTAGTAGTGTTTGCTCTAAAGATTTGGAGACATTACATATATGGGACGTAGTGTGAGATCTACATAGATCATAAGAGTCTTCAGTATATCTTGAGCCAAAGAGACCTCAACCTGAGACAAAGGAGATGGATTGAATTTTTGAAGGATTATGACTATCAGATTCTCTACCATACTGAGAAAGTGAATGTAGTGGCAGATGCCTTGAGTCAAAAGTCGATGAGAAGCTTAGCCCATATGGATGTGAGAAAGAGGTCGATCATGAAGGAACTAAAGGAATTGTTTAATCAAGGATTGAAACTAGAGATTGGAGGATTAATAGTTTTATTGGCTCATTTTCAAGTAAGGTCTAAGTTAATGGAAGAGATAAGGGATTCAGAAGATAGGGACCCACACATGATGAAGTTGAAGGATAGGATGAGAGAAGGAAAGAACTCTGAGTTTAAAGTGGTTAATGGAATTTTAAAGTGCAAGAATAGAGTATGCGTGCCTGATGTGAATGGATTAAAGGAAAGGATATTGAAGGAGGCACATCAAACACCTTACTGTGCTCATCCTGGAACTATCAAGATGTACCATGATGTGAAAGCTAACTATTGGTGGCCTGGATTGAAAAAAGATATGGCTAAGTTTGTAGTATCCTGCCAAACTTGCCAGCAAGTCAAGTATGAACATCAGTGACCCTCAGGATTGCTATAAGAGATTCGACTACCTGAATGGAAGTGGGAACACATCACTATGGACTTCGTTGTCGGCTTGCCTATAACCTCCAAAGGATATGACTCTATATGGGTCATAGTGGATAGATTGACAAAGTCTGCTCATTTTTTAGGAGTTAAGACCACATATTTTATGGCTCAGTATGGACAGTTGTATGTAGATGAGATTGTGAAACTACATGGAGTGCCAATTTCTATCATCTCGGATCGAGGAACTCAATTCACCTCAAGGTTTTGGTAGAAGTTGCAAGAAGCGTTAGGAACACAACTAGATTTTTGTACAGCGTTTCATCCTCAAACGGATGGCCAATCTGAAAGAACAATTCAGACACTTAAGGGTATGCTAAGGATGTGTGTCTTGGACTTTGGCAGTAGTTGGGATAAGTATTTGCCCTTGATTGAATTCGCCTACAACAATAACTATCATTCATCCATTAGCATGGCACCATATGAAGCATTGTATGGGAGAAGATGTTATTCTCTTATTTGTTGGATTGAGGCTGGAGATAAGCATGTAAAAATGCCTGAATTACTTAAGGAGACTACTGAGAAAGTATCATTAATTCAAGAATGATTGAAGATAGCTTTCAGTCAGCAAAAGAGTTATGCAGACCTTAAGTGAAAAGAAATCTAATTTGTCGTAGGAGATCACGTATTCTTAAAGGTCTCTCTAATGAAAGGACTTATGAGATTTGGCAAGAAGGGGAAATTATCACCTCTGTTCATTGGTCCTTTCAAAATCTTAGATAAGGTTGGAGAGGTATCTTATAGACTTGCCCTGCCTCCAACTATGGTGCATGTTCATCCAATGTTCCACATCTCAATATTAAGGAAATATGTATCAGATCCATCTCACGTTCTCTTACCTTTAGACATTACGTTGGATGAACAACTATCCTATAAGGAGTCACTAATAGCTATATTGGATTAATAAGTAAAGAAGTTAAGAAACAAGGAGATACCCATGAGTAAGGTCCAATGGCAAAATCATGGGATAGATGAGTGTACTTGGGAAGCAGAGGAAGAGATGTGACAGAAGCATCCCCAGCTTTTTAAGAGCAACTAAGTAAGGATTTAAATTCGAAGATGAATTTCTTTTAGGGGGGGGGGAGAGGGAATGTAACAATCCACACCCACCCTAAGAATTTTTGTAATAAGTTGCTTGATTTAGAACTATTATAGTTAAGTGTATGCTTTTGTGAAAATTAGTAATCTAAGTGATTGATGAGCATGTGGCATATTAAATTAATTTTAATATTCATAATATGAGTTACTATTGTAAAATGAATGATTTACATGAAGTGCGTTTGCATAAAGGAATTTATTTTAAATAAAATGAAGTTTCATGCATAAAGACAATTTTTAAGCATAAACCGATTTTATAATTTTTTAAAATAAATATTTTGGGGGAAATATTATAGAAATAATAAGAAAAATATTTTTTTATTTTTAATTATAATCAGCCCAAAATTTAAATAAAAAGCCCAAATACCCAAAAGCCTACTACACTAAAATCCTCCTAACATAGTTCATTAAGGGTATTAGTGGAAATTGTACCCAAACCCTAATATATAATGAAACATTTGGCCAGCCTAGGTCTTCCAGTAGCCACCACTTCAGTTTTCTATATCTTGGCAGAAAAACCCTCTCAAAATAATTCTCTCAACTGAAATTAAGAAAACACCTTTCCATTTCGTGATTTCTTCACAATAATCATAAGTTTTTCTTCTCTTTCAATTTCTAAACTGATTTCTATGAAATAAATTATGGGAAAAATATTTTCAACTAGTTGATTACTGATTTTTATGGATTTAATTATTTTTGGGTGAGTTTTTGGGAGAGCAAAATCTAATTTCTACTGAACACACAAATCTTTTCGTGAGATTTCTCCAGAGGTGAATTCTATAACTTAAAATGACAATTTTTATGCATAAACATGACTAGAGGGGGGTGATTTATGCATTTTTGTTTTCTAAATTGATTTTTGATTTGTTTTGATGAAAAATATTGGATTAAATAATAATTCTGCATATTTCTGTGATGACCGGGAAGTTTCGAAAAACAAAGGAATTCAAGGTTTTTGTGCTAGAACTTACAAGTTGGAAAATTCTATTACTAAATTAATATATGGCTACTGATATATGTGAGAAAGCATTCTAATATGATATTTGTTTTGTTTAGATGAAAAAAATAATTTGAATCATGTGTCTGTATATTGCTGTAGTGAACAAAAAGTGCGGAAAGCGCGAAAACTCATGATTTTTCACCTAAGCCTTAAAACTTGGAATTCTTTTTATATAAATACTATCTATGGCTGCCAAATCATGTATGGATATGCTCTAACTGATATTTGCTATGACTGAATGAAAAATAATTATTTAAACAGCCTATTTATATATTTCTGAAATGACCAAAAAATACCGAAAATAAGAAAACTCATGGTTTTATACCCTATAACCCAAAAAGTTGAATTTTCATATGTGAAAGATACTATGTGTGGCTGATTCATATGAATTAAAATTCTAAAATGATTTTTGTTGTGTTTACATAAAAAATCTTGGTTCAAACCATATTTTTACATATTTTTGAAATAAACAAAAAGTGCGAAAAGAAAGAAAATTTAATTTTTTCTTCAGTGATGCATTCGGCCTACCTTAATATTTTTGTCCCAATGTTTATAATTTTTACGTGATGTGTTTTGATGATTATTGACGTGTATACATGTATAATAAATGATAAAATTGCATGTTAGTTGAAGGTATGATCCTATATAAGCTTAAATACATTTTGGTATACTTAAGGTATCTTAACCTTATATTGTGATTCGAATGCAAATGTGATTGGGAAATATGGAACTAGATGTCATGATGACTTGATAATAAATACATGGTTTTGAGTTGATGAAGTGACAATTGAATAAAAAGGATCATAAGAGGTAAGCATGACACTTGAAAGGTTAATTGTTAAGTTGACATGTATGGAAGTGTAAAGTGTATTAAGATAATTGTTAAAGTGAGATGATATTGAGGTAATAATATTGTGATGACCTTAGAAATGTATTGATATGATTGTAATGTGTTCTTATGTGAGCCTATAAGGCCTACGTATGCAAGACTTTTAAAGTCAACGTGTTATGTGCAAGTGATGAGTACACCTATATGTGAACTCTAAGTCTATTTGTATGCTATATATGCATGAGGTAGTTATGGGATAGGAGCATCATGAGTTAATAAATACTAAGTATTAAACTAAATATTATGTTAGAGTTTGAGGAGCTTCATAAGTGCAAAGGGACTACGTATACTAGGAGCAAAGGAACCCCAAGGTGAGTAAACACTATGTTCATATTACAAGTATGAGTAAATGTTGTATTCATTTTGCAAGTGCAAGTAACATTTTGTTATGTTACAAATGTAGGATATCATGTTATCTGAGCCTTTGACATTCTTAAAACCCAAGTTCTTTCTATTCTAAAATGAAACTTTATGATTTCTTGGTAAAGCTTGGGTTGCCAAAGGACATTTGGTCCAAAACTATTTGTTTATCCAATGAGAATTTCTTGTCATTATCACCCTAACTTATATTCTTTCTGGAACTACACTATCATTATTTTTGTTCAAAAGTTAAACCACTATTATTATTGGGATACGTGTTATTATTGCCTTATGTGATATTGATAATTGTGATTACCATTAGCTCTGGCTATGATACCTTTAATGCTTTATGCAGAATCCTTGTGCCGATGCAGGTAATCATTGCAACCTGTGCACACAGTCTTAACTCAATGGATAGGGGTAGTGTATCCACCTCAGCTAGAAAGGGGTGGTTCTAGCCGTGAAGCCTGCTTAGCTTCATGCCTTATAAGTGATAGGATTTGAAATTTTGTATAAGGCCACCTCTCCTTTATAAGTTCGAGTGATAGAGCAATAGCCTTCACTCTTTATAAGTTATAAGTGTGATTTCTGCAAACTTACCAAATTTAATCCTTGCTAAATTGTAACTTGATTCATGAATTATAAATTATGAATAATGTGTATAAGCTATGTGTTTCCTTTTCAATGGAATATGTGATAATGTATGTGCCTTATCGTTTACTCATTGAGATCATCTATCTCATCCTTTTTTCCTTGTGTGGTTCCAGGTGAGCAAATGTGAGGAGGCAAGGTGATAGTTCAAGGATTCTACTTCGCTTGGAGGATTCCTTGTCCAAGTTATTAATAATACTATTTTATGAAGTCTTGTCATTAGATGCTCCGAGAATGTTGATTGATACTCTTTTGAGATATATTATTTTTCCATATGGATTTTATGTGTAATGTTTAATTATAGACTTCCACAATTAAAGGTATTCATCTAAATGTTTTAAGTGAGTTATTGTAAGAGGTTTGGTATGATCCTAGGCATGATTTTTTTTATGTGTAAGTGGGTTATATGGGCGTGGGTGGGCTTATGTCTCCCCATGATCTAGGACCATCATATCTCTAAGGTTAGGGTGTGACAAAGGTGGTATCAGAGCTGTAGTTATAATATATGTGCCTTATCGTTTACTCATTGAGATTATCTATCTCACCCCTTTTTCCTTGTGTAGTTCCAGGTGAGTAAATGTGAGGAGGCAAGGTGATGACTCAAGTATTCTACTTCGCTTGGGGGATTCCTTATCCAAGTTATTAATAATGCTATTTTATGAAATCTTATCATTAGATGCTCCATAAATGTTGATTGATACTCTTTTGAGATATATTATTTTCCATATGGATTTTATATGTAATGTTTAATTATAGACTTTCGCAATTAAAGGTATTCATCTAAATGTTTTAAATGAGTTATTGTAAGAGGTTTGGTACGATCCTAAGCATGATTTGTTTATGTGTAAGTGGGTTCTATGGGCATGGGTGACCTTATGTCTCCCCATGTTTTAGGATCATCAAATCTCTAAGGTTGGGATGTGACACTGAGGCTATGAATCAAAGATCCTTCTCAGAGATGAAGGGTGTACTCATTGGTAGCCTAAAGTACATATAGGACAATGTCCTTAACAATGAACAACTTCATGATAAGATCCTTTTGGTTCATCACAACCTTCATAATAAGTGATCCAAAGCTCTATTCCAGCATTTTGCAAAAAGCAAAATCTTCCCGCGAGCATATAACACAGTAGATTTTGCAAATAATCTTGTTATAAGTTTACATCCCTTTCCTTCCTCCTGTGGTCAGCCCAAGTTTTCTTCTAGGGAGCTACTACAAAGAGAAGTCTTTAAGGGCTATGACATAAGTGTTTTTAAGAATCTGGTTCATCCATTATTAATCTTCATCTTCATTTCACATTTAATGCCTTATCCATTTGCTCGTCTTCTTTTAGACTATGAGAACCACCATAACACTAATCAAGCACTTAGATGCCTGTGATGAGTTTTAGATTAAAGCTTAAAGAACAACAATGAAATGCATTGGACTCATCAAAAAGCAATGCACTATCATTGACTGGTTCTATAGTGAGCTAAAGCAACTAAGGAAAGAGAAGGCTAGCTCCAAAGAATTTAAGAGATTAAAAGCTAAGATAGAGGAGCTGCAAACTATAAATGCTAGGTTAGTTGGGGACATGACCCAGTGGCAAGAGAGGCTAAAAAGGATAGAAGAAACTTCTAAGAAAAGGGCTGAAGAGCTCATTGTAACTATTTCTTCTCTATAAGAATCTCTAATGTCAAAGGACAAGTTCATTAAAGAGCTTTAGTCTTCTTTAATGAATATTGAGGAAGAATCTTAGAGCTTAAGGTCAAGGATTAATAGTTGCAATGTGAAATCAGTCAACTCAGAGCCAGCCATGATGAAATGGCTAAATTGAAGAGGAAGATTGAAGAGTTAGAGTAAAGACTAGATGCTGAAAAGCCCAAGACAAGCGAAGTAGAGCGATAAGCTCAAGATGCCAAGAAGAGTCAAAAAGTGATCATCAACAATTTTATCAAATTTGAAGTACTCAAAAAATTCATTGCTCTAAAAGGAATGTAGGGATCGATTAGCTTCTATAACAAGGCTATCAATGCTGCTACGAAGAAGTTCACTAGAGTACTTTGAGAGGGCTTAAAAAAACTAGTTGGTGTGGTTTTGAACATTAAAGAAGGCAATCTAGCTACTTTGTTCTTTGCAAGTCGAGGCTCCAACTCGAAAGATGCCTCTACTTTATGGCAACCCTCATCAATATAGCTTATTTCTTTGGTTTCTTTTGTGTTATTATTTGGTTTTTTTAGGACTTAGAAGATTTTTTATATATGACAGTTTTAACACTCTAACTTCATTATATAGTTATAAATTCAATAAAGTATTCTTTTTCAATTGCTTCATCTCCTAAGATTTCTTCGTAAATAACTAAGTTAAATTTAGAATTGATACTTAACTCTTTAAGTTTAATCTTAAATCTTGAACTAAAGTAACTAAATCACTTAAGCTTTACTATGGAGGAATATTAGTGTTATTCTCCCTCATCAAAAAAGGAATACTTTGAAATAGAACATGCCTTGGTCTCTACTTTTGGTGAAGAAAATGTACCTTGCCTTATTAAGGACATCACTTTGATGAGGTTTTTAAGTGCCCTCTTTTAGGGGATATAGTGCTTCACCTTGGTCAAGGCTTTGGCCTTGCCTTGATAAGCACTTTATACCTCAACTTGGTGAGGTTTTTAGGTGCCCTCTTATAGGGGACTTAGTGCTTCACCTTGGTAAAGGCTTTAGCCTGACCTTGACAAAGGCTTTTTTACCTCACCTTAGTGAGGACCGCATCTTGATAAGGTTTTTAGGTGCCCTCTTATAGAGGACTTAGTGCTTCACCTTGGTGAAGGGTTTAGCTTTGCCTTAACAAGGGCATTGTACCTCACCTTTATGAGGTTTTTAGGTGCCCTCTTATAGGGGACTTAATGCTTCACCTTGGTGAAGGCTTTGGCCTTGCCTTGACAAGGGCTTTGTACCTCACCTTAGTCAAGACCTCACTTTGATGAGGTTTTTAGGTGCCCTCTTATAGGGGACTTAGTACTTCACCTTAGTGAAGGCTTTGTCCTTTCCTTGATAAGGGCTTTATCTTCACCTTGACGAAGAGAGATAGAAATATGTAGAACATACTGAAGTATAGAATATGCTAAAAAGTACTTCATTTCTAAATTATTTGTATTGAATATTCTAAGTGTAAGGAACTTCAACTCCTTCTAATGTTATAAGCTTATATATAGCAAGAATTATCACCTTCTATACTTGAGCTTTAAATTTTTTATTGAAGTAATTGGCTACTTTAGTTTCATAAGCTTTTAAATGAATAGCTGCTTCATTATGAAGCTCTTGTATGAGATCCAAATCAATTCTTCTTTCTTGGTTATTTAGTTCTTTGCCAAGAAAATTGATCCTCCCACTTAGCATGCCAATGTAAACTGGATTGACAACTTCAGTGCTATAAGTTAGGCTAAAAAGAGTTTCACCTGTTGTTTCTCTCTGTGTAGTTACGTATGCCTAAAGAATGTGGTAGATTTCATTTGCCCAACCTCTGCCACATCCATTAAGCCTTTTCTTCAATCCCTGCAGAATAGTGCAATTAACCACTTTGACTTACCCATTTAACTATGGATGAGAAATTTTGTTTGATTTAGAGACCTTCACAAAAAGACCAGACTTTTGAGTTATCAAATTGTTTTCCATTATCACTGATAAGTTGATATGGAACACTAAATCGACATAAGATATTTCCCTATAATAAATTGACAATTTTTTCGGCTATAATTATAGAAAGTGCTTTAGCTTCTACCCATTTGGAGAAGTATTTCAAAGCTACTGGCAGGAATTTCCTCTGACCCGAGGCTATTGGGAAAGGCCCCAAGATATCTATTTCCCACCTAATGAATGGCCATGAGCCTGTAATTAGGATTTACTCTGCTGTTGGAGTGCTTTAGCCACAAGTATACTTTTGATAAATAGGACAACTTTGTACTAACTTAATAGCATCTTGCTTGATTATTGGCCAAAAGCATCCTTATCTAATCACTTTAGCTACTAATTCTTTGCCTCCTATATGAATCCCACAGGACCCTTTATGTATCTCTTGCAACATATACTTTGCTTCAGTTAGTTTGAGACATTTCAACCATGGCAAAGAATAGGCTCTTTTGTAAAGAGTTTCATTATGGAATAAAAAATGAGGACTTTGATACCAAACCTTCTTGCCATCTTTAGGTTTGATAGCTCTCCTTTATGTAAGTTGGCTCTTATGGGATCTATCCAGCTAGGCTCTTTGTCGGTCTGCACGATCTTTTCACCATCCTAAAAGCTTAAATGGGGAAGTGATCCTATAAAGATTCTTTAAGGCGGCTCGACTAGATGTGTGACTGCTATTTTGCTAAGATTGTCTGCTTTACAATTGTTAATATAAGGGACCTCATTGACCTGTACATCCACATTTATGTCTTTCATCTTTCAAATTAAGGCCTTGGCCTTTTCTAGGTACTTTTGCATAGTTTCATCTTTTGCCTCGAATTCTCCCTTGATATGGCCTAGTATCAATTGAGAATTGCTAAAGACCTTCAAAGTTTCAAGCCTCAAACAAGTAGTAAGCAACAACCCTTATGTCACATCCCAACTTTGGAGACATGATAGTCCTAGAACATGGGGAGACATAAGGTCACCCACGTCCATAGAACTCACTTATACAAATACTGCCTAGGATCATACTAAAAAAACCTTTTACATTAACTTAAATAAACTTTTTTTTTTTTTGAAAACCTTAAGTTACGAAAGCATAATTAAAATATACTTTAAACATAATCCATAAGGAAATAATATTTAGAATTCAATTAAAACCTTGAAGGATAACATTTCAAAATAACCATAAAAAAAATGAATATTCCTGGAGCATCTAAGGATAACTCTTCATGACATATTAAACTAATTTTCTTGGACAAAGAATTTCCCAAGGGAAGTAGGATGCTTGAGCCATCACCCTGCCTCCTCATAATGCTTACCTGGAACCACACAAGGAAAAAAGGTGAGATAGATGATCTCAATGAGTAAACAATAAGGATTGTACAATAACACATATCCCTTTGAAAGGGCTCATAACTTAAAACTTATAGTTCATGATTCATAGCTTGCAATTTAGAAAGGTTCGCAGAAATCACACTTATAACACATAGAGTGAAGGCTACTGCCATAATCACTCGAACATATAGAGTGAAGGCTATTGCCATAATCACTCGAACACAGAACACATAGAGTGAAGGCTATTGCCATAATCACTCGAGCACATAGCCGATGATTACTCGCATAGGTATGAGGATCACATAGCCGATGATTACTCGCATCGGTATGAGGATTTCTGCATAAAAAGGGTTAAAGATACCATAGCAAGAGCTAATGGTAATCATATATAATAATAACATTTAAGCCATCAATAACATGTATCCCAATAGCAATAGTAGTTTATTGTTTTGAACAAAAGATATAAGAATAGTGTAGTTCCAGAAAGAATATAAGTTAGGGTAATAATCACAAAGGAATTATCATTGGATAAACAAAAATGTTTTGGACCAATTATCCTTTGGCAACCCAAGCTTAATAAAGAAATCATAAAATTTCATTTTAGAATGGAAGGGACTTGGGTTTCAAGAATGTCAAAGGCTCACATAACATGATATCATATATTTGTAACAAAACATATTGTTATTCACACTTGTAGCATGAATACACTGTTTACTCACACTAGAAGTAGGAATATAGAGTTTACTCACCTTGTGGTTCCTTTGCTCCTAATTCACGTAGCCCTTGGACTCCTAAAGCTCCTCAAACTCTAACATAACATTTAATTTAATACTTAGTATTTATTTACTCATGATGCTCCTATCCCATGCACATATATCATACACATACACTTAGAGTTCACATATAGGTGTACTCATCACTTACACATAATACGTTGACTTTAAAAGTCTTGCATATTTAGGCCTTATAGGCTTACATGAGAATACATTACAATCATATCAATACCTTTCTAAGGTCATCACAATATTATCACCTCAATATCATCTCACTATAACAATTATCTTAATTCACTTTACACTTCCATACGTGTCAACTTAATAATTAACCTTTCAAGTGTCATGATTAACTCTTATGATCCTTTTTATACAATTGTCACTTCATCAACTCAAAACCATGTATTTATTATCAAGTCATCATAACATCTAGTTCTATATTTCCCAATTACATTTGCATTCTAATCATAATACAAGGTTAAGATACCTTAAGTATACCTTAAGTATACCAAAATGCCTTTAAGCTTATCTAAGGTCATACCTTCAACTAACATGCAATTTTATCATTTATTATTCATACATACATGTCAATAATCATCAAAACACATCACATAAAAATTATAAATATTGGGACAAAAATATTGACATAGGCTGAATGTATCACCAAAGGAAAAATTAAATTTTCTTTCTTTTCGCACTTTCCGTCTATTTCAGAAATATGTAAAAACATAGTTTGAACTAAGATTTTTCATGTAAATACAACAAAAATCATTCTAGAATTTTAATTCATATGAATCGGCGACACTTAGTATCTCTCACACATGAAAATTCAACTTTTTGGGTTATAGGGTACAAAACCATGAGTTTTCTTGTTTTCGGTATTTTTTGGTCATTTCAGAAATATGTAAACAAGTTGTTTCAACCATTAATTTTCATTAAAACTTATCAAATATCAGTTTAAAACATATCCATGAATGATTCAATAGCCATCGATAGTATTTATGCAAAAAAATTCTAAGTTTTAAGGCTTAGGTGAAAAATCATGAGTTTTCGCACTTTCCGTGGTTTTCGTTCATTACAGCAATATACAGACACATGATTCAAATCATTATTTTTCATCTAAACAAAACAAATATCATATTAGAATGCTTTATCACACAAATCGGCAGCCACATATTAATTTACTAATAGAATTTTCCAACTTCTAAGTTCTAGCACAAAAACCTTGAATTCTTTTGTTTTCTAAAACTTTTCGGTCATCACAGAAATATGCAGAAATATAATTTAATCCAGTATTTTTCATCAAAACACATCAAAAATCAGTTTAGAAATCATTCATGTAGGAATTGCATCCCTTGATATGGTCTATGCATAAAAATTTCAATTTTTGAGTTATAGGATTCACCTTTGGAGAAATCGCGTAGAGAGGTTGGTGCTTTTGGTGGAAAAATTAATTTTTCTCTCAAGAAATAACCTATCCTGAATTTTATCAGTAAAAATCAGTAAATATTCAGTTCAAAATAATTTTCCCAAGATTAGTTTCATAAAAATCAAATAGCAAATTGAAAGGAAAAGAAAAACTTATGAAACGGTCGCGAAATCGCAAGTTTGAAGGATTTTTTTATGAATTTCGGTAGAGAGAAATATTTGGAGAGAATTTTTCTATCAAGATACAGAAAAATGGAGTGATGGCTGCTGGAATGAGAATTTTGGCCGAAATTTTCATTATATATTAGGGTTTGGGGTGCAATTTCCAAGTTTGCCCTTAATGAGCTAGGTTAGGAGTGTTTTAGTGTAGTGGGCTTTTGGGTATTTGGGCTTTTTGTTTAATTTAGGGGCTGATTATGGTTAATTAAAAATACAATATTTTTCTTATTATTTTCATTAAAATTTTTCCAAAAACATTTATTTGAAAATATTTTAAAAATACTCATAAAATTATTTTATGCTTAAAAATCGCCTTTTTACATGAAAATTTATTTTATGAAAAATAAATTATTTTATGCTAATGCATTTTATTCAAATCATTTATTTCACAATAATAATTCATATTAGGCATATTAAAATTAATTTAACATGCCCTAAACTCATAAATCACGTCACACATAAATTTTCATATAATCACACAATTTGTCACAATAAGCCTAAATTCAAATAATTTGTCAATAAAACTCCAAGGGTAGATGTGGTTTGTTACACCTTGAATTATTGCTTCATACTTAGTTGTGTTGTTTGTGGTTGAGAAATCCAATCTTAAGGCATATTCAAGTAGAAGACCATTCTCCTTATTGAGCATTATGCATGCACCACTGCTTCCTATGTTGTTTGCCCCATCCACATAGAGTTACCATAAGGAACTGTTATGAATTAGCAGATAACTTGATTCGATGTGTTGGGCAGCTTTGTTTGATGCCATTAACTTTACTGAATGTGGTGGATTAGAAAAAGAACATTTAAAAATACAATAAGCTAAGGCTTGTGCCTTGATGGCTAATCATGGTTTGTACTATAATTCATGCTGGCCTAATTTGACTGACTAGCATAACATTTTCCCTAATGTTTCTAGGCAATGAAGGACTCTCTAGAGTAGTTAATCCATGACTACAACTCCTTAGTCTGCTTAAAGATAAATTTTGCATTTTCTTACTAACAGGAATAGAGCATAAGCTAACTTTTCTATTAGAAGATACTTCAACTCAACTCCTTGCAATACTTTGCTAAAGTAGTAAATTGGCTTTTGCATTGAACCTTCTTCATGGATTAAAGTAGAGCTTATTACTTGGTCCAAAGCAGAGGGGTAAATCAAGACTTATTCTCCAGGCAAAGGTCTACTTAGAATCTACTCAAAACTAAGAAAGCTTTTAGTTATTTGAAGGCCATTTCACACTTAAGTGTCCACTTAAATGTATTTGTCTTCCTTAATTTTTCAAAGAAAGGCATATACTTTTCAGCAAAATGAGATAGAAATCGATTTAGCGCCATTATTTTTTCTCGCAGCCTTTGTACTTTTTTGAAATTTGTTATTGGAGCCCTGTCAAGGATTGCTCTAACTTTATCTGGGATCAGGTCTATTCCTCATTTGCTAACCATAAAACTAAGGAACTTTCCACCATTTATGAAAAATGAGCATTTTTCAGGGTTCAACTTCATCCTATAACTACTCATTACCATAAAGACTTTCATGAGGTCTCTTATATAATCTTCAATATTTTGCTTTTGACTATCATGCCATCAATATAGGCTTCTATATTATTGATGAAGAGGTCTTTAAACATCGTGTTGATGAGGTGCTAATAGGAGGCACAAGCATTTTTGAGACCAAAGGGCATGGAAATATAATAGTAAGTGCCTCTCTTTGTGATAAAGGATGTCTTTTCTTCAACATTAGGGTGCATCCTTATCTAGTAGTGTCCTTGCTTTACATCCAAGGATGATAGAAAGATATAGCTAGCCATTGAGTCCACTAGCTTGTTTATCATCGGCAGTGGGAATGATCCTTTGGACAAGATTTATTAAAATCAGTGAAGTCTACACACATCCTGTAGGTGCTATTCGATTTTTTAACAAGGACAACATTGGCTAACCATTCAGGATAGTGTACTTCTCTAATGAATCCTGCTCTTAGGAGCTTATTGACATCATCTTCTATAACTCCTTGTCCCTCTGCCCTAAAACATCTTTTATTCTGTTAGATTAGCTTAAAGTTTGGATCAAAACTAAGGTCATGGGTGATGATCTCATACTTATTCCTAGCATTTCTGCTAAAGTCTAAGCGAAGTTAGACAAATTTTGCTTGTGAAATGCTGCAGTTCTCTCTTCTGATCTTCACTCAATAAAGAATGAATTAGTGGAAATTTCTTTAGCTCTTCCTATTAAATGAAGAGTTTTTCTAATGTGCCCACCAATTTAGTTCTTTATGGTGGCTTTGACTCCATAAATTGAGTCTAGACTTCCAGCATCACAACGTCCTCTAAAGGCTGCTTTCTCTTCTTTGAGTCTCAAATTGGATGGTTGACTTCATTGGGAGGGCTTTCATGGATATAGAACTCTCCCCTTGATGGTGTTGTGATGGTTATCCTCAACCTTTGAATGATGACCAAAGCATTGAGTACATATAATAATGGTCTTCCCATCAGCATATTATAAGCAAAGGGTATTTATAAATAATGAAGGCTGCCATTATAGTAACACAATCTAGCAAAGTGCCTATTGTAAAAGGTAACCTTATAACTCCCCGCGACGGGACTTCAGGACCATCAAGTGCGTGAATAGAATTACTAAGTTCCTACAGATCTCTTCTTTTAATCCCATTCTCTAATATGCTTATAGTGTGATTAGGTTGACTGAACTACCATCACCCACTAGTAGTCGCTTTACTATAAAGTTAGCTACTACTACTTGAATCACCATTGGGCTTGCTTATAAAACTTTGGATGTGCTTTCATCATTCCAGATCCTAGCTCTATTGCACAAGACAAAATTAGGTGACTCTTGTCTCTTCACCAAGTCCTTAGCTTTAAATTTATTGAGAGGTGCCTCGACAGGCCCCCCAGTGATACAGTGAATAACGCTTGCTATGCCTTCATTAACAGGATGCTTGCCTTAGTCTTAAGCAGTTGCTAAGTCTTCCCTTCATACTCTTCTTTCCTTATAGTCTTTCCAAGATAACCTTGTTGAATCAGTCTCTTTATTTCTTACATCAATGACCTGCATTCATTAGTGTTGTGACCATATGTGTCATAAAAGAGACAATATCTGGTCTTATCCTTTAGCTCTATTGATCTTCACGTGGATCTCAGTCTCATCGAAATGTTTGGGTCTTGGAATGCTACAAAGACCTTAGCTAGAGTAGCATTAAAAGGTGTGAGCTAAGAGAGATCAAGACGAGGTTGTCTTGGTCTTCTTATACCTCTTCACCCACATGAACTTGTTTGTGATTGTTGTTGAGTTTTTTCAATTATTGGAGTAGCTTCAATTTCTTTCTTCTACATCTTCACCATTTCCTATGGTATTGGTACTTCTGATTTTCTTTTCTTTGAAATTTGGCTATAGCCATAAGTATTATCTTGTCTGATGTAATTTTGTGCTATGGCCATAGTTCTTCTACAGTTATTAGGGCATGTTTGCTTAAGACTTTAAAATAATCTATGAGTTGTGCCATTCTGAAGTCTTTAATAGCTCTTGATTGATGAAGTTGTTTCACTTTTAAGACTTCCTTATTGAAGTGGGCCACGTAATTTTGAAGAGATTCCCCTTATTCTTGGATTATTTACTCTAACAATTAGGTTTTCCTTTTCATTGGAATGCTCACCGCAAAGCAATGAATGAAGTTCTTTGTAAGTTGTTTGAAAGAAGAAATATTATTTTCTTCCAAACTGTCAAACCACTTAGTAGCAACTCCTTCTAATGACCCATAAAAAGCTCAGCATAAAATGGCATTGCTCATGGTTTGGAGCTCTACAACATGCATATAATCCATAACATGAGCCTTTGGGTCAAACTCTCCATTATATCTCATGATGGTTGGTGGCTTGAACTTTTCTGGCATTTGATACTCACTTATCCTTTTGACAAAGGGCAATTTTAGGGTAAGTGCTAGATTTTTGTCCATCACCTTTTGCTTCAATCTATGTCCATCTCCTCAAAGAGCCTTTTTACTTTATCCATCATTTCTTTAGGATTGTATTGACTAGGTGCTTCTTGACTTCACAGGCCATTGTGCCTTTTGTGATGGGAAGAGATCAATGGAGATTGCTATACTTTTCGTTTAGATCGTCCCTTACGGTTAAGAGCTAGATTGTCTTTCTCCTTATCATAAGAGTTTTGCTTCTCTTCATCTACATATTGTGAATGTCTTTTACCTCGAAATGAACACTCATCACCAATATATATGTTATTCTCATAGTTAGACTTCCTATTCCTTCGTGGTGAAGGAATTCTTTTGTCATCTTTTTCATTTCTGGCCTTCTTATCCCTATCAACACTTACAACTTTAGATTTTAACTTCTACCCTTGGCTCTTCTACATCCTAATATCAGCATGAGTTCTATGATGAAGAAAAGATTGATTTATTTCATCTCTTACTATATGCTCTATGCCTATAATAGTTTTATGTGTAAGGGGTGTAAGTGTTTAAGTTTGCATGGCAGCCAAGGCTTGAATAATGGAAGATAAATGTATCACAAGGTTGTTCAATAGCTATAGTGATATTGGGACATCTATTTGAGATGAGCAATTGATAATGGATGGTATTTGGATGGAATGTGGCATTGAGTTACTCAAATACTATAGGAAAGATGACAAATCAATAAGAGTAATCTAAGAATTGTGTTGTGAGAATAATTGATGTAGTAATGCCACTAAGGGTGATACTCCTATTGAGCCTTGACCCATAGGAGTACTAAAAACCACTTGTGCAGACATCCCAGGATCTTAAGGTCATAAAGAGGAGGGTTGCTCATTATTTAAAGTCATTTTTGTTGTAAGTTTGCAAGTTTTATATGTTTAATGAGCTTTTAAGGATGTTCAAGTATTGGTAACAAGAATAATGGAAGGAAATCTGTGTGAGCTACCCTTAAAAGAAAGAGAAACTATATGTTGATAAAATCTAGCTATGCATTGTCTATAGATAGCCCCAATCTAATATGCTCAAAATATGTTAAAGGGAAAATGGGTTGGATCTTTAATGAAGATGAACTGTGAGATGCTCAAACACATACAAAACAAAGAGAAAAAAATGAAGGAGCTCAAGCCTATACCTGAAAGGGAAGCTTCAACGCTTAAGTTAGCCATTTGTT
Organism: Reutealis trisperma; assembly: GCA_947687605.1. Classification (NCBI taxonomy): domain Eukaryota; kingdom Viridiplantae; phylum Streptophyta; class Magnoliopsida; order Malpighiales; family Euphorbiaceae; genus Reutealis; species Reutealis trisperma. Next base: position 165,652 of record CANTUT010000472.1, read on the forward strand.
AAGTTAAGAGAAAACTTTTAGTAAAGAGAAAGGAGATTAGAGAGTGAAGAAATAGCTATGTTACATAGGCTGCATGGCTTCTATTTATACCTAGAGGTCTCTTCCAATGAATGAGGATGGAGCATGTATGATATGTCTAAGGTGACAAGGAGGAGGACTTGTCCTCACAAGTGTCACTTGGAGAAGCCTTTCTTATCGTGAGATAGGTGAGGCAGGTGAAGAGAACTACTATATCATAGTGGAAGGTGCTAAGTCATGTTTGGATGGTTGAGCTTGGCGAAGAGGTGAAGAGGTGGAGTCTTCTAATGACTACTTAGTGTGAAGATGTTCTAAGGAAGGGCCTTTCGGAGGCCTGAAGATGGTGAAGAGGTGAACATCCCAGCGAAGGAGAAGTGCTCTTCAAGTGACAGTGTTCCCTCTTCACTCGTTGACCGACTCTTTAACTATCTTATTGGGCCTTAGGTGAAGCCCATTAAATTCCTTGAGAGATCTATGTTCTTAGGGCCCAAAGCCCAAGTTCTTTTAAAGTGGGCTTTTTCCTTATCAATGACCTTTTTAAAAAAATTAAATTTCTTTTAAATATAATTGCAGTATGGAATATTCAATAACTCAATTGTAAATTAAAAAGAAAATATCAATCAACCTTTGCTATTGATTATAAATTATTTTAAATATAATTAGATAAGTGAGGGAACTAGGTTATATTAATTCGCGGTATAAAATACATAAGAAATAAAATAATTATTTGTAAGAAATAGAATAGGTTAGAAATAGAATAATTTTAAAGGTTAAAATTTTCAAATAAACATTAATATATATATATATATATATATATATATATAAGAAATAAAATAATTATTTGTAAGAAATATAATAATTTTAAAGGTTAAAATTTTCAAATAAACATTAATATATATATATATATATATATATATATATATATATATATATATATATATATATATATATATATATATATATATATATATTAAAAAATAAAATTTAAAATTTAAAAAAAAAAAAAAAGGTAATAGTGGTGAGCTTAGATTGGCAACCTTTTTTAAGGGTAAAAATAAAAATACATCCTATAGTTTAAATAATACCAATTCTTTAATTTTTTTTTTTTTTTTTGTGGAATGTATAATCCATAAAAATTATAGAATTGTTATTCTATGGAATTAGCATTATTTGTCTAAAATTTGAACCTAAGTAAAGAATAACTCATTCTTACATAATAGTTATTTTATTCGTAGTCAATTCCATGAACCAAGTATAATCTTAGTGTTTCAATTCCATGAACCAAATATAGTCTTAGTATTTTACATTTAAGCATTTAATTAGAGATAAATTATAGACAACTTAAAGATTAGGATAGCATTTTCATTTCAAATTTGACTTAGAGCACGTTTGGATTAAGTGAATATGAAATGAATGGAATGTTTAAAATAGAGGGAATGTGAAATGCAAGGAATATTTAAGATATCTCATTTGGTATGATTTTAAAATACATGGATTTTGAATTGAAAAGTATGATAGTTACATTTGGTTAAAATGATAGAATCCACAGATATTATATTGAAAATTTCAATTATATTCTTATATGAATTGTAAAAATTGTAATAGTTATATTTTTATTAAAAGATAAAATTTAAGAATTTAGTAATAAAAATATAAAATTATATATATATATATATATATATATATATATATGAATGATTTTTAAACTATACTTTAAATATTTAAAAAAAAGATAAATATAAAATAATTATTTCTTTCAATCATATTTTTTATTAAATTTAACCAAATATTAGCAAAATAAAAAATGTTAGCAAATTTTTAGCAAGTATTAATGAAATGAAAAAAATTGAAAATTCACATTCCATTATTATTATTATTATTTTTAAATATGGGATTGTTGAAATACCTCATCTTATAACATATTTCAAATCCTTCATTTTTGAAGGATTTCAACCATCCAAAGATTATTAAAATCCATGTATTATGCAATAAAAGTAAAACCATAATCAAACTAGAGTTGAACCATAATTAAAATAAATATATAACAATATCATGTGCAATATATTATAATTAATATTACCTATTAAAAATCTTGATATAAATAAAAATAGGATAAACTATTATTCAATCCCTGAAGTTAGACCTAATTAACTATTTAATCTATGCATTTTGTAAAATTAACTATTTAATCCCTAAGATTTTGTTCCGTCAATAAAATTAGTCCTTCCCAAAATTGGTCCAATTTATCATTAAAATAAAGATGAATTGGCGGAAATACCCCAACTCAAACTATTATTTAGTTCCTGAAATTTGATCTAATTAACTATTTAGTCCCTGCATTTTCACCATTTCACCTTAATTTAACATTAAATTAGATAAATTTTGGATATAATGACTAATTCCATTGACAGAATAAAATAACTTCAGGGATTAAATAGTCAGTTTCACAAAATTTATAGAGTAAATAGTTAATTAGATCAAATATCAAGAACTAAATAATAGTTTACCCATAAAAATATATTTAAATAAAATAAATTAATTATATAAACATTAATTAATGACCTAAAATTAATTAAGATTTTGCGTCTTGATATCATTTCAAATTAATGATTTATATTTTTATCTTATTCTTTTTATTTATAACTTGAAAATATATTAAATCTATGAATAATAGGTTATGGTTATGGTTAAGATTCTTGGAATTTTACCACTTATTGTGTAATTTTAGATTCAAATTATTTGATTTATTATGCCTGCTGTGAATCTTTAATTTTACACCCTCATTATCTAGGTGTAGCTTAACACCTACTAAAATTAGTTCACTATGCAAAGTTAGTACAGCGGTCCTGCTAGCCAATTAGCGGGTAGGGGTCAAGGGGGCAGTGATCCTCACAGGGGTGGGGGCAAGCCCTCATGCAAAAAATGGACTTTTAGTCACATTAGTACTAGGATACTTAATTTTTCACACTCCGATACTTTTTGCACCTAGACCGGATCTTTTGTATTAGAGAGTATTTTTTCAAAACTGATTAGATTTTCTCTCAGACTGACTATCCAGCTATTCTAAAATTAATTTTGAGCCTATTGACACTGACTAATAAGATTTCTAAACTCCATAACTCCCAAAAACTAACTCAAAAGCCTCAAGAACTGAATGAAAAAGTATCTGGAAAAGCGACCCAAGCTGTGTCAGACCTTACACTATTCCACGTTAGGGGTGGCACAAATTTGTGTCTATATAGCGCGGATCCATATCTGTGCCAACAAAATGCGACAGCCGCATAGCTCTGACATGGATCCGTGCAGAGCTGATGTAGAGCCGCATCAGAGCTGTCTCCTTTGCTCAGGTTGAAAGGTCCAAATTGCCCCTATTCTGACTTTTTTTAGTATTTTTTTAGCCCTATCCTTTATGTATTTTCACATTTCCACTTTTCAAATCACGCTCACCTGAATTTTCTATTAATAGCCTTTCCATTTCCTCATTTCAACACACCTTGAGTTAGAATTGATAGCTATCCTCTAATTCATTTCTTCTTCTCCCTCCAACCATTCTCTAATTAATTAATTAATCTTTTTAATCAATTAATTACCTCATCCTAGTCAAGTTAATTAATCTTTTTAATTAACTAAAATTCTTTTTTTAATCACTGAATTAATTAATTAATTAATCTTTTTAATTAATTAGTTAATCACTCTTTAAAATCAAATTAATCATTTTTCTTAATTCACCCTTCATCCAAATTAATTAATTAATTTTTTAATTGTTTAATCCATCTATCCTTTTCATCATATTAAATAGTCAGTTTCACAAAATATATGGACTAAATAGTTAATTAGATCAAATATCAAGGACTAAATAGTAGTTTATTCATAAAAATATATTTAAATAAAATAAATTAATTATATAAACATTAATTAATGACCTAAAATTAATTAAGATTTTGCGTTTTGATATCATTTCAAATTAATGGTTTATATTTTTATCTTGTTCTTTTTATTTATAACTTGAAAATATATTAAATCTATGAATAATAGGTTATCGTTAAGATTCTTGGAATTTTATCACTCATTGTGTAATTTTAGATTCAAATTATTTGATTTATTTTGCCTACAATGAACTCTTAATTTTACACTCTCATCATCTGGCCACAGCTTGATACTTGCTATGATTAATGCACAACACAATGCTAGTACAGCGGTCCCACTAGCTGATTAGCAAGCAAGGGTCAAGGGGGCAGTACCTCTTGCAGGGGGCAAGAAGTAGCGCCTTGAGAGCAAAAAATGGAATTTTAGTTACATTAGTATGAGGATACTTAATTTTTTAGACTATG